>JAVTVY010021918.1:0-85590 GCA_036873755.1 Hanleya hanleyi
TCGAAAATCCAATATGGCCACCAAGCGGCCATCTTGGATTTCCCCATGAAAGCTTGTTATCGCGTTTTCTCAGGAACTACTGCATGGATCTTTCTCAAATTTGGTACACAGATTCTCCTTAGGGTCTAGTTTTGCAAGATACCTTTTTCGGTCTGATTCGAAAATCCAATATGGCCACCAGGCGGTCATCTTGTATTCCCCCCCCCCATGAAACTTTATCACGATTTCTCAGGAACTACTGCATTGATCTTTCTCAATTTTGATACACAGGTTCCCCTTGGGGTCTAGTTGTGCAAGATACATTTTTCGGTCCGAATCGAAAATCCAATATGGCCACAAGGCGGCCATCTTGGATTTCCCCATGAAACCTTGTTATCGTGATTTCTCAGAAACTACTGCATGGATCTTTCTCAAATTTGGTACACAGGTTCGCCTTGGGGTCTAGTTGTGCAAGATACCTTTCCTGGTCCGATTCGAAAAACCAATATGGCCAACAGGCAGCCATCTTGGATTTCCCCATGAAACTTTATCGTCATTTCTCAGGAAGTACTGCATGGATCTTTCTCAAATTTGGTAGACAGGTTCCCCTTGGGGTCTAGTTGTGCAGGATGCCTTTTTTGTTCCGATTCGAAAATCCAATATGGCCACCAGGCAGCCATCTTGGATTTCCCATGAAACTTTGTTATCGTCATTTCTCAGGAAGTACTGCATGGATCTTTCTCAAATTTGGTACACAGGTTCACCTTATGATCTAGTTGTGCAAGATACCTTTTTCGGTTCAAATTTAAAATCCAATATGGCCACCAGGCGGTCATCTTAGATTTCCCCATGAAACTTTGTTATCGTGTTTTCTCAGGAAATACTGCCTGGATCTTTCTCAAATTTGGTAGACAGGTTGCCCTTGTGGTCCAGTTGTGCAACATACCTTTTGTGGTCCCGATTCCAAAATCCAATATGTCCATCAGGCGGCCACCTTGGATTTCCCCATGAAACTTTGTTATTGCGATTTCTCAGGAACCACTGCTGGATCTTTATCAAATTTGGTATACAGGTTCCCCTTGTCGCCTGGTTGTGCAAGATACATTTTCTGGTCCGATTCGAAAATCCAATATGGCCACCAGGCGCCCATCTTGGATTTCCCAATGAAACTTTGTTATCGTGATTTCTCAAGAAATACTGCATGGATCTTCCTCAAATTTGGTACACAGCTTCCCCTTGTGGCCCAGTTGTGCAAGATACCTTTTTTGGTCCGATTCGAAAATCCAATATGGCTGCCAGGTGGCCATCTTGAATTTCCCCTTGAAACATTGTTATCGTAAATTCTCAGGAAATATTTCATGGATCTTTCTGAAATTTGGTACACAGGTCCCACATGGGGCCTAGTTGTGCAAGATACCTTTTTGGTCCGATTCGAAAATCCATTTAATACGGTATTCCCGAGTTATGACGTTGCATCACAAGAGTCGGCGGATCAAACGGTGGGGCATATTCTATATATTGACTATAGAGAATATCCATATCTTCACCTCCATATAAAGGAGTTCAAATAATTCGGAATTAAAATGTATTTCTTCAAATTTTAAATCAGTTTTCTTTAGTCCATGCAGTTGCAAGTGAACTGCCCCACCCTTTCGTCTGCCGGCGGGTCAGCTACATGAAGGGACGTCACTCTTGTGACACAATGTCACAACTCGACAACTGTAAACTACTGCATGTTTCGATCCAAGGGAAATAATCAGGATTCAGACACTTTCAAATTCGAAGTTTCAGCATTACTGCGCTGACCGGATCCCTTCAGTATTAAGTATTGTACCATCTTACTATTTTCGAGCATGGTATTTTAAAAGAGATATCTCAAACTAGTCCAGTAAACAGAACAGGATTAGCATTCGTTCCTAATTATAAAATCACATGTATGCCAAAGTGTCAAAGAGATTTTTCTTCGCTTCCAGTACCCAATGATGACACGTGCAAAAAAATAAATAAAATAAAAATACTACAAAACGAAGACGAAGGATCCTCCGTACATGTACATTCCCTTTCAGACTAACGTTGCTCATTTCTCTTGTACTATAACAACCGACATAAGTACAATTTCTAGAAATCTTGAAACTCCTGAAACTTAGAAAGATTATATCTTGGTGTTTTCCAGTGTCCCTTTTTCGATCTTTTTCGCTAAGATTCGAAATTCTGTAAACAAAATTACAACTCAATCGTCTTAGTAACACTGGACAAAAATATCCTCTTGTCATTAGCTTACAATTATCGAACCAATGGTGGGGGCCAAGATTCTTCAGGATCTCTCGTTTTTTCTCTCGGGATTTGCAGAGGTACATGTTATCCCTATCTGGTCGGAGGGGGGGGGGGGGGGGGAGCGGGGTTATCACTCCCAGCCCCCGATCCACCAAACTTTCCACCACAACGCCGAAACGAAATGATCATAAGAGCGAAAATTTTCTGACTTTTCTTGGAATCTTATTGGCGTCATTTTGATGGTATTTGCATAAACTCAAACGCAGAGGATCATGGGAGAATTCGAAATGGTGGTCACCAGATGTCCTCAGAAAGGCGTGTTTTCGGTCTTTTCTCTCCCTTTTCCCCGCATATTTCTTGTCTAAAATGACATAAAAGTACTTTATTTTGCCAAAACTAATTATTTTCTATAATATTGATTAATTTTTTAGAAAATGTACAGAAAATTAAAAACCCAATTCAGAAAATCGGTCAAAAAATAGGCAAAAAACTGACGTCCCTGTAACGTCATCATGGCGGCCAGATTTTTATTTATTTATTTTTTTTATTATTTTATTTTTGTTCTTAATTTCTTGTATGGAATGATTCAGCCCAAGAAATAACGAAAATAAATAGGGAGGCGGGAGTGGGGATTTCCCCCAAGCTGGGACGGACTCCGAAACAGACTCCGAGACAGATTCCAAATAGACCATGCAGGCCTGGTAGGATATGCCCTACTTCTCTATAAGGGGTGTCTAATATTCCGTAATTTAGTTCACTTCAGTCAAGTTTACACATTCAATTGATGCTAGACGAAATTTCCATTGGGCACAAGTCATCTATATTCTGTTGGGGTTTTTTTCAGCCAATCAGGTCACAACTTTTGTCTATAGAAGCCATGTACTCCAGTGCAGGTAGACGTTGCTCCATGAAGTGAAACGACAGACATGCGAGCTGACGCTTGTGGAGCCCCGCCTAAAAAACCATAAATTGATTGACCCCCGCACCAAAACCGTAAATTGATTGGCCCCCGCACCAAAACCGTAAAATGATTGGCCACAGCCAATGTAAATTGATTTTCATTAAATCAATACACAAGATAAGAAAAGCAACACATGATACAGAAATGACGTCAATGTTATGTGGACATTTAACAATCAATAAATCAACCAATCAAGTTTATTGCACCACTTTGGGTGTACAAAGTATGACAAGCGGCATGAAGCAGTTGAATATATTTACACACTTTACATTATTAAGAAGCAAATTTGTTAAAATGTCCAAAGACATAATTTAGTGAGCGTTTGGTCTTCAATAGTTAATGCGTGCAGGTTAGCATAAACGAATCACGTCATCCTACACTACACATTTGTGTATCATTCCCAGCTTTTGAGAAAAGTGACTAAAGCTCGATGAATGGATGAAAATGAAAATGACTGTCGGTCTTTTCAACCAGCTGAGAAGTTACTGATTTATTACAGAGAAAATTGTAACCGTCCAAAGGCTGTGCTCCATGCAGGAAATTATTTCGTTCAATGGTAAACCAGAGAAAAGAATTTGCCCAGCTCTGCATGTATGACTGTCCCGACTTGTTCCAAAAACTGGTCATGAGAAATCGAAAATAAGAAAAGAAGAATGCTCTGTTCCTAGTAGTTCCAGATGATAATTCGAGATAACTCGGTCAGCCACTGTAAAGTAGAGATCCATACAGAAATGTAGGCTGTATGGGACACCATTGGAGGCTTATTTCCTTGATTCTAACCTGCAGCTCTGTTGGTAATCAAGGAGGTTTAAAATAGGATTAAAGGGATCATCTCCGTTTGTACAAGGATATCATCATCTAATATAAGCTTCATGGCTCATAAAAGGGGTAGATGATTGGATAAATTACATGAAAGCCTAATTAGGGTGGCCCATAGGGGAAATTGGCTGTTTTTTTTTGTATTTTCCACTAAATCAACTGACTTTTCTGTTGTTATTTTTTTATATTTTTATTTATTTATTTTTTTCCCGTTACATTCTATATTTCTTGCGATTTTATTTAAGAAATAATGTTTTCATAGGCGTGCTTAATGGTGTTTACGTACGGTTAGTGTGGTAAAGTTTATATTTTAGGGCAAGGGCGAAACCCGCTCCCTAAAATTTATAAACTTACTTACACTATAACCGTGCGTAAAATAACCACTGAGTACGCATATGATAACATTATTTCTATTCTTTGCACTATACCCAAATTGATTATCAACAAGATTATAATGAAAGGTTGAAAACATTTCTAAACTTTAACAGCCTTTCTCCTCTTTCTCGAAAAAACTCGTCCACTGATCAAATGCTCCCGTCTCGGTTGGCATCGTGCCAATGTCAGTGGACGAGTTTTGGTCTCGAATGAGGAGTGATACTGTCAGCTGCATGCGTCAGCTGTGTGAAAATTACGTGGATAGGTCTATTTGTGTCGCTTTGTTAATCAATGGAAACAACAGTTAAACTTGAGAAAGCAATTTTATCTTGTAAGTTATTTGTTTGTTTTATTTGATTGTTACTTGTATGAAAGCAGACGTTCCTTTCCTCATCCAACTTGTAAAATGGAACCTCCCAATGAACACCTGCACTTGATGGATGTTGATTTCACATAACCGTGCTGAAACATGTAATAAATGCACGGTCAGCTCAATGTTATTGACACAAGTGTTATAGAATTCGAAATATTTCTTTCTTCAATTTCCTCGAATGACTTTATAGTTTTCAACATTTTCTATGAGCTTTTTGAAATTCCAAAACCCGATTTAGTGCAAAACGCGATTTAACCCACTTTTCCAGAAAAAGTCGGAAAATGCAAGAAAATTCAAAAATCGTCAAAAAAGTGTCTTACACCGAGGAGAAAATATTTACACCGCCGTGGGAATAGTTTCTCTGCGGTGTAAACATTTCCACAACGGTGTTATCTATTTACACGTGTATTTGGTCCGATTGGCAAATCAGGCGATCATTTGTCCTATGGTGATACATCGTCCCTTCGCAGGATTTCTTCTTCTAGCCTGGCAGATCGAACCCATGCTGACAGCCTTATGGCAGGTATGATAGGCCTATTCAATGAATATGAATGAGAGAGATCAGATTATCCTAGTCAGCTCTCAGCCAATCCGATCCCTGGTTGCGGAGAAAGGAAGTCGGCTACCTGCGCATGTACGTACGTATACGCCTAGCGATTTTGAGAGAAAAGAAACTTACAGATAGAGAAAATGTTCTAAGAAACTGGAAGTAGTATTCATCAGTCTGAGAGGGGATTAGTATGACAGCTAAACTGTTCTCACAACACAATGCAACACATGCATCGAGGGGTTGTTTGTGTCAAAAAACAGAATGAGGGATAATTAAAAAAGCGTACACATGCGTGTTCATTGTTAGAAAATATGTAAATATATCGTTTTGATATGATATAATTTTCATGCATGAAGCATTGGCTTTAAAAACTCCATTTGTTCTTTCATAATCGATAATAACGGAGCCATCACAAGTACAGCAGGTCGTATCTCGTATTCTTTATACGTCGCCGAATTTTGGCAGTTTGTGCGTCGCGAAGAACGCTTGAAACATCAGCGATTTACCCTCACCAGTCTTCTTCAAAACCATTACATCTTTTCTCTCCTCAGCGCTATATCCCAGATTTCGTTCCTGTTCTTCTTTATCCAGTTATTGTTAGGGCGGAAGCACAGTACTTGTGCTGGATGGGCCTAGCCTGCTGGCGATTTGGTGCCAAACTCCGAGGGCGCGGGTTCGAATCTCGCGCGAGACCGGTCCATTCAGCAGGAGTACCGGTATTTGTGCTTTACCAAGAAAATGCCATCCTAAATATAATTGAATATAAAATTACCTACTTTCTAAATGACATTAATATTATAATATATATAATAGGTTTCCTCTTCTTATGTTAATGAATCCACGACGAAACGATCGCAAAGTTACAAAACCTCTCTCCACATTAATTCGCTGTCGTCTAATACCTCGATCTAACTCAAACACACGTGAAGTGTGTGTATATGGTGCTTGCCTATAAGCCTAAGTTAACGAGACTCTGATTGGCAGCCTAAAAAGGCCATATTTCTCGCTGATTGGTTGGCAATAAGTTACCCCATTATCAGTAATCCCACGGGATGTCCGTACGGGTACTAACTGCGGTAGCGATGTGTATTAGCCGTAAAGAGTGCAATGATGATGATATTACAGTCCGTGACGTGGACAGATAAGTGGGTGCACTCTCAAAACTACTGTGTACATATTTGTACACAAACCACTGTGTACATTCATATGCACAGAAACTGTGTACAATTTGTACACAAAATATATACACAACTGGTTACCTCCCTTGCTTGTGCCATATAATGGGCATCCTGATGTGTAATCATCACCTGGCATCAGACTACAATTAATCACTTCCGGGTCAGTAGCCACGACCTACATTGTTTAGAAATTTGAGAGCAGGTCTTTATGGATTTTATGAGCTGCGATTTTTCAGCATTTTTGATACATCTGATATTTCAACTTGCAGATGAGGCTTCAAACTGTAATTCCTGGTGTTGATTTGAGCCATTTTGGGAAAAGCATGGTGGATGGAGACATGATCAGTGAAGGGTGAGAAGGCTCCCTGTTTACAAATTGAATGACATTCTGTAGCACCAATCAGCTGTCAGTGGCGGCAATTTGAAATTTCCATGGTCAACATCTGTCAAGACTTCCACTGGTAATGTCCCACAAGGTAAATATTGACATGCCAGGTGGATTTATGCATTGTGAATTTTCTGGATTTTTGCCGATTTTTAACGCTAATACATAACAAGTAACGGAATTAATAGTAGACTGGTGCCTGTCACCCGACATTTTCACATTTGACCAGAGAAATTTAAATCGTCACTGCGGCTACAGTTTGGACTTGATCACCCCATTTTTTTTCCAGGCTGACTCATGAACAACGTACAAATATGAGGGTTGTTTCAAATTTATGTTATTAAATTATTAATAAAATAAAATAAAATTTTTAATTAATTTTAATCAATTTTTTAATTATTAATTTTTTTTTTCTTGCTAACTGTGGTTGACATAAACCTCATACTGATAATGCTGGCTAACATCTCTTGTATTGTTATGCCATTTCTGCGACAAAATTGAGACCTTTTGGAGCAAACTATGGCAAAAAATGAGTGATTTTTCAGTACTAGTGCCAAATAGTCAATGCCAAATATGATGAGGTTCACTTAACACAGCTGGTAATTATGAGCATATTAACTTTCAAGATACAATAAAATGTAAATGGAAGAAAGGAAATTCACATAGATACAATTACATGCTTTTTTTCAAAATCTAGACCTCAGTTCAGATGTTCAATGCTTCAATCATTTATGCATAAATTCACTTTATATCAGTCTAAAACCACATGAAATTAATAATAATCATATCACCTGTAGAAACTCAGATGTTTGTTCCACACACAAAGAGTTTCCAAAATGCCTTTTGCATTTGTAACTTTAATGAGACAAATAAAATCTGATTAACTGAGTGAACAATTAATCTGACTGTTGATGGTTTCACATTTTTTTGTGTCTATTGCCAGTCACATTTGCATCATAGCAAATACTTTATCTTCATTCCATTTCCACTATCTCCAGGATTATAATTTTGTAATTTTCTTTCATATTCATATCAGAGATCTTGTGGGTAGCAAGGAACAGGGATTACAGGCACCGAATATTAGCAAGCCCCCTCCCCCCACCCACCCCACACACACACACCAAATAGGTTCTCTGAGAATTTTGCACAGTGTGACTCAGAGGTATGGCCTCGAACTCTGTTGGAAGATAGGCTTTGCTCTCTGTTAAGTTGCAACTTTAATGTTTCACCAAACAGTTAACAGTTTAAATGAGGCAACTTTCAGCTGTCCTCATCTTTCATGGTTGTTAATGTAGCAGATATCAGCAAATGACCATCAGATATGGTGTCATTAAATTTTATTCCTTTTTTTCTTCTATGTTGTGTTTTGACAAGTGTTGCCTCTTTGCAGACATTGCATTCATGGACTTGAAATCTGACACAGAATATATTCCTCAATGTTATTTAGGAGTTTTCTCAGTAATAATAACTGTTTACAAGTAATATGTGCATCTTTCTAATTACTGCCAGCAAGATCTTGATGAGATGTAGATCCATCCAATTGAACTGACATATATTCTCTATATGGGAGTTGTGTATACCATAAACACCTTTGTGTTATATTTTGGTATGTGTTGTGTATACATTTGTGTATATTTCTGTCACTTATTACAGGATTAAACATGTCTTTGATCTTTGTATCAACATCAAATTTTAATGCTATTTGATAGATTACTGGGATGACCCACTGATTACATGGAGAAGTTAACCACTGTCATGAAGGAAATTTTTACCAAATGTAGCCTAAATAAGCAGCTTGAAAACAAATTATGTTTTGACAAATTTTGAATTTAAGTTTTCTATATTTTTAAACTTTAATTTGAATAATTTCATAAAAAATGAATTAAAATAATTAAAAAATAATTAAAAATAGTGTTTAACATATCTAGTTAATGCTTTATACTTCTTTATATAGGCAGAAGGATTGTCGACTTAGTGCTTTTTACCAGATGGAAAAATATGTACAGGTTAGTGAGATATTGTACTTTTTACTTGTACCTCAGTCTTAAGGCATATGGGGCAAATCGAGGGGAAATATAAAGGGGGTACCCTTGGTATATAGGCTGTAAAATCTATATCTGTGCATAGTTTTATCTGTGCCTTCTCAAGATAGTTTGGGGATAGGTATGGTTTGTTCAGATGAGAGCATTCCTTATTTTAACAATGGTTCCATTCCAAACAGGCATCAGACTACAATTAATCACTTCCGGGTCAGTAGCCACGACCTACATTGTTTAGAAATTTGAGAGCAGATCTTTATGGATTTTATGAGCTGCGATTTTTCAGCATTTCTGATACATCTGATATTTCAACTTGCATATGAGGCTTCAAACTTTTTAACGCTAATACATAACAAGTAACGGAATTAATAGTAGACTGGTGCCGTATGAACACTGAGGGGAGGTAACCAGTCTTCGAGCAGCTGAAGGTTCAAGGTTCTTTATTTGTCGATAACAGCGCCCGTCATGGAGCAGATATACAATCAAGCGAATATAATTAAGTATTATATATACATATAGAATAACCTAGTTGACTAGAAATAATTTGATTTGCAGAAAAAAATAGCAGCCATGTAGTTGTGATACCAGGAACAATAATGCTAGGAGCAACAATTTCGCTGGCATTTTACAATAAATTCTGATCTCACTGAGGGACGTTTATAGAAAGAATTATGAGATGTTTTTCGCCACAAAATTGGCATAAAAAACTGTTATTCGAGAATGATGAGACTCCGAATATAAAATATAATATTGTACTTCATACCAACTGAACAATTCCTTGTACAGGCTGTAAATGTAACATTTTATTTTTGGCACTTCTACTGCACCTGTTCGGGGTCCATTTACTCATCTAAACATACCGGGTCCTTTGGAATCTGAGAAATAATTTATGTAGAGCAGGGTTCTAAAATAGCATCTAACTATTAAAGCCATTGCTGTTGAATCTTCTAAACTCCTATATGAAACATAACTATATATACTTGATTTAAAATAGAGTTTCATTATTGTCCCAGTGCAACCCATTGGGTGGACCCGTAAACAGATATCACTAATCGCTAGATTTTCTTGGTATGTGCTTTAGAATAGGTTAACCAGAAGACTATACTGTGAAGTCATGTGGCTTTGTCAGTATGTCGGCACCTCTTCCCACTTCCTTTATATATGATGTAATTGTAACTAAAACAAATAAGGTTACTTTACAAGACAGTAATAGCAGAGATTTTTGCCAAAAAAAGTGAAAAAAGTCGCAAGGTACACCAATCTCTTCGAAGCCAATAACGTCACTGTTAGAAAATTATCTCAAGACTGTATCCTTGGAATATGCAGACGTTTAAGGTGCCCGAAATTGTCCATGAGACTATCACGTGACCGTGGTATGTATACACGCTAGTAATATCGGTGCTCCTAATGATCTGATATCTATCCACCCAATAGTCAGGTGCTCCAAATAGTCTACGAAGCTATTTACTTGCACATGTGACAAACGAATACCAAATTCAAGGCCAGTTACAGGCATATGGGCTCCAAATGAATTTCTATCACATTCCCGAGTACGTGGATGACTTGGGTGCTCCAAACTTCTTCTATACGTTCCGATAACCAAAATGCTATAAACGATCTTCAAAACTGCTATTTTCAGATAGATGACATAGTTTCTTTGGATATTTCGCTGGTCAAAATTTCATATGCAGATGACTCTATGGTCCCATGTGATTCAGAGATTTTGCTAGTTGTGACATTTTGCCTCGACATACACCAGGTCCGGTACCAAGTCAACGAGTTTTGTTTAAAAACTTGCTACATAACGCGTTGCAACATCTGCTCTCGTTTTTATTAGTTTAGGCGTCAATAGTTCGTTGTGTGGCTTCAACGCAGGAATGGCTAGCACGTATAATTATTGGATATTTGGTCATTTTAGGGTCCTTTAGGGTGAAATCACTTAAGTTCAAAATGGCGGCCATATGGGGGTATCTGAAAATCACACTTGTTTAACTTGCTCGTATAGTCCAAGGCATTCTTTATAACTGACTGATCAAACTTGATAAAACCTAGAGATCCCTGACCATAATCAAACATCTTACGCCCAGTTTGAATCTATTTACATATATGCAAGATCAAGATTTGATGGTCAAATTCAAAATGGCGGTCATATGATGTCATCTGCAAATCATATTTATTCATCTTGCTCATATAGCTGGAGGCATTATTCTTGCTCATTAGTACAAGGCACTATTTATAGTGCATTGTGCAAATTTTTCAAATGCGAGATAACTCTGAACATAGGCTAACATCTTATGCCTATTTTGAATCTATTTACATATTCATAAGGTCAAGATTTGATGGTCCAATTCAAGATGGGGGCCATGTGTGATCATCTGAAAACCATACTTTTCCACGTTGCTTGCGTTACAAACCTCTTCGCCGAAATGGTAACACGTCGCAATCGTCACAAAGAACCCTAACATGACTGGAATTATATCTCATGTAAAGTTTGAATTCCGAGTAGTGGAAACGAGCTGTTTAAAAAGAACGTTTTCCTCTAACAATGTGTTCCTGAAATAATTTGGCCCAAATTAGACATCGTAGTTGTAAGTATCATGACATACAATGCACGTGGATCAGTGTGAGTGAATCTGATTTGTCGGCGAAGCATAAAGAAATGCATGTTAAGTCTCTCCGGAAGTAAACCGGTTCAATTCGTAGATTACTGCTCGTATGTTATCCAGCACCCATTTGCAATTTAACACAATGAATCATTCATTGCTTATAAAATGTGTTAGCTTTCCCGACATATGTCGTCAGGATGTGGTTAAAGTCAGGGATGTGTATTTCCATTGTCCATCTCAAACTCTTGGTGTGTTTTATGCCAGTCATTCGTAAATTTCTCATAGCAGGTATCAACTTCGACATTCAATATTCAGCCGTTGTCCATAAAAGAATTTCCGAGTCAATACACGAAATACCTATTTTGTATGATAGATAGCAGCAATTCCAAATGCGTAGGAAATTAGAATAATATAAAACCAACACAAGATGGGTTTTTTACAAGAGAGAAACGGTCAACAGTTTTCAATGTCAGCAAGACATGATGATGTCCTATGCATAAAATACTAATCACTGATCATTATTCTTTATCCAAATGAAGTTCCGAGTCGATTCCAGAGTATGTATCTCAGTCAGAGTATGTATCTCAGTCACCATTTGATCGTGGCTGTTCATTTGAACACCATGGAAATGTAAAACACATTATATTCAAACAGACCCTCGCCTCGAGTTAAGCGGGATTACAAACATGTTACGAAACGTAGCGCCTGAGATCTTGCACTCAAAGAGGGTATTTTGCCGACTGTGTACGATATTTATCACACAATTTAGGAAGCAATCACAGCATGTACTTGATCTAGCAAATGTTACCAGACTAGATATGTATACGACATACGCAGGTGCTTCTGGAATATTCTTATCCAAAAACAATGTTGTCCTCAGGGAAAGTTTTGGTCAAGAAAATACGACCTATTCCTGAGTCTTTAATTTCTAAAGGCAATTGAAATAAAACTGGGAGAGAGGTTGAAAAAAAAATTCAATTTCACTTTCAACAACTCTGGTTCTTCATTAATAATTTTAATTTCGAAAGAAAATATGGAGTACAGGTGAAGTGGTTTGTAACGCATGTTCTTGTTTTGTATATATTCAGCGTGAGTTTGTTTCAGCAGAACTTGCTCCAGTCATGGGTCGTGTATCAAATGGTAAATGGTACGAAGTATACAGACCTGCATTATGGAGGATGGTAAATTATTTGGAAACCGTACAGAAGGAATGATCGGACAACCACCCAATTGGGACATTATAATACCCCAGACATCAGTCAGATTTTGGACAGGATCCCGCCCGAGCAGCACACCGCCGGAAGTGATATCATATATAGTAAAAACGATGTTTACCGAACATTTCGATTACGGTACTTTTCAATTCTGCATAATACCTCTATTGATCATGCGTTGAAAAGAATGATCAGGATATTTTTTTCCTCCTGTTTGTACCCACAGAGCGTGTGAATAATACATGTAGTTCGCTCATGTGCAAAATTGAAGGGATTGTTCAGTGGCGTTCATACTGAACCATGTGGGTTTTCTCCTATACGTCATACATGTATAGCAACGTCTTAGAGGTCATCTTACGCTATTGTGAGCAGGGGTAACGGGGCACGAGAGTGTATAACGTGGCATGCACTGTGGGGAGGTTGATTATCTGAAGGAACAATATACTATGCCTTGCGAATTCATGCGTATTTCGATCAAACGATTCCACTTGTTGTTATGACAAACATGGAGACAATTGCTGGATTTCACTATTTATTATTTTAATCAGGAATGTGAAGTCAGGGGAGTCAGGGTAATATTATGTCGTCGGCATCCGTCATGTTATTTTATTTTTGTGAAGTAAGAAGCAGTTTCTTCACAGCATTGCTATACTAAATTCTTTCTATTTAATGGCGATTGCTGATTTAATCAGTGTGTGGCATAACAATATGAGAAGTGGAATTATTTGATACAAATCTAAATCAATAAGGCACATCGTAATCCAAGAAAATGCACCATGTTCATGCCTGGTATGAGACTGAAGGGCAGGTTCAAGCACATGTATTTTTTGTCACGAAAGCTAGCAACGCCAGGGTATTTTGTATGAGTGCCGGTTCAACAGTTCAAGAAATTTGCACAATAAATGTTGTTAAAATAATTTTAGCATTTTAGCGCCAGAAACCTTCCCGAGACGGTGGCGATTCTGGGTCTTGTGAAAAAACGCATGTGCTTGAACCAGCCCTTCGGTATCGCACCTGGCATGAATTTGCGGTAATATGCGTTACTTCTGAGATTACGATGTGACTTATTATTCACGCATGATATTTTCTTCCTCTATCATACGATTCTCTACAGCACAAATTTCGGTTTATTATACCGACCATATTCTCCATCTTTGTAAATGTTATCAATTTTGTACTTGTCAGGAAATACGCCTGGTTCATTTGATAATGTGAATATGTGGAATACAGTGGGGAATTTATATGGTTTATTTAGGTTTACTGGCGACAGTCAGTTAAAACGTGTGAAAGAAATGTCAGTGGTATATTCACTTTGTGGAGTTGACCTTGTAGGCTATAAATCAGCATTGAAGTCTCTGGACCTAAGATTACCTTCCGGTGAACATTGATTGGACATTATATCCGACTGGACCAGAAATGACCTGACGTATTTTAAAACATTTCTATCATATTTGACTCTCAAATATATCAAAATTTTAATCGAAAAAAAAGTCCTGGCCAGTTTGATTGGCCACCTTCGAAATTTGCCGTGATGGTGTCGGGCGGGATGAACCTATTTCTTGCAGTTTTATTTCGAGAAAATGGTGGGAAATGTATGTTGAATTTTTATAAGTTGAGCGCATAGGCCAGACTACCTGGTGTGGGGGGTCATTTGTGGCAGAGAATATACTAGTAGTTTTCTAAAGATGTGCTCAACTAATTCACTACACATTAAGTAAGGCGATTTTTTAGTGGTTTCTAATCCTAAGAATTACGGTGTACGGTTACTTTTATCCTGTTTAACAGTTCCATCCTTCATCGCGTAAAGCTGAGTGAAATCGTTTTTCCGAGAAAACCGCAGGGTATGTTACTTCTGGCACTGATGTTACATCGTTTTGGTGTCAGAGCTGGAGAGCTAACGGATGTGCGAGTTGATTTCTTCTAACTTATATTTAGAGTGACGGGTTGACAGCTGTTCAATTTCGAAGTACGTCAACTATAGCTGGAGATGACATCTGGTATACAGAGTTTTATTCTCCTTTTCCGTCTCTCGATTTTCAATATTTAGGTCCTTAACTTTCCAACAAATCGACCGATTCCTCTAAAATGTCAGCAGGATAACTATGGGTCACGCGGATGTCGCGTATCTAAATTGAGGTCAGTAAGGTAAGGCAAGGTAACCGTGTGAGTGGATGCATTAACCCTACCTGGCGGAGGGAAAGTGCGTGAACTTTTCTCTGCTGCTCCGAAACGACAAAAACCGAGGAGGCTAAAACTTAGTGATTTCTAAGATTATCTTATTGGGGTCATTTTGAGCCTATTTTCATATACCCCGGGCAGAGGATCATGGGTAAATTCAAAATGGCGGCCATGTGATATCTGCTAAAGTCATGTTTTTCAACCTTTTCGCTCCATTTCTTCACATTTCCCTTGCCTAAAAGGCCTTGAAAGTATTTTATTTATGCAAAACTAATTATTCTGTATTTTATTTGACTTTTTTCGAGAGTAAAATCGGAAAAATGAAAATTTCGAAAAATCGACCCCAAAAAGGCCGAAAAATGGCTTCCGAGAAGATGACGTCACTGTGACGTCATCATGGCGGCCATCTTGGATTTTTTCCCGGTAGAGCTTCAACACAAGATACTGTGTGGTAAGTTTCAGCGCTCTTGCCTTAGTGGTAGAGAAAATATATAAGGGGAGCACTTTTCGCCCCCCCCCCCCCAGGCTGCGATACACCCCAAATCGCCCAGGCCAGATAGGGTTAATTGGAAGCCAGTTGTCGGGTACTAAGAATGAGGTCAAATATTCAACAAATAAGGCAACTGACCACCAGCAACTCACTGCACCTGCAAGTCTAATAAAATAAGTTTTAATGACGTAGTCCATGATGCCAATTTGGTGGTTGTTCCCACTACCGTATATTTCAATGTATGATATATTCGCTGATCTTGTAACATTTAACTAGTGCAAGGCATTTATATTATCGCCGGGTCGCAAGAAAAAATATATTCATGTAAATATTTATTTGCTGTGGCGTACAGCGTCCTAAGATCTGTCGTTTTTAATTAGTAGTCTCCTTTGAAGCTTGTCAAAATTAATAGTTAATTCCGCAAAATTTAGAACAAACTCAATTCTACAAAATGGCTGCCATTACTCCGCGATATCGATAATATATCACGCATGAATGAACTTTGTAATTCTCCCCATATAAAACTTCAGTATGCTGTTGTTCCATGTACCGTAGCTCAATTACATAGGAAAACCTCATAATGTAGTCGAATTTGAGTTGAAAAAGGTGGCTGGGAGCGTCGCTTTTATCCCATGCTCACTTGAAATTGCCGAATGATATCCCATCATGCATTGTGTTTCCATGCCAACTGGATACCAGTTTGCACCTGAGTGGATTAATGATGACGAACTAATACTTCATTTATGCCCACAATGCAGCGCATTGATGTCATCAGGTGATATGTCTATTACAAAGTTAATTTAAGTCTGATACATTATAATATAGCGGGAAAATGGTTGTCATTTTGAAGATTTCATTTTGCTACAAACGCCGCAAAAAACGAGAATTGAAAGTTTCGTATTTAACTGTTGAAGCTCCAGAGTAGACGACTGATTAAAATGGACACTGTCTTACATAATTAGATTGGTCACTAGTTTCGATCTATTTCAATTAAAAATCGATCTATTAGATTGAACATCCCAGTTTATTAGGATCTATTAGATTGATTTTTCAGTCCACATTAGATTAATTCTGTTCTTTTCAATCTAATAGATTGAAAAAAATTCAATCAAACTGAAAGAATGACATTTTAATCCGTTTACAGTAGATACTGTCCCTAAATCCAAGCATCTCAGGTTCTTTCGCTTTCACTTCTGATCTTTTCGCTGCGATTGAAATTATTTTATTTATTATAAAAACACAATCGCTTTCACTTCCAATCTTTTCGCTGCGATTGAAATTATTTTATTTATTATAAAAACACAATGAATTTAATGTAGACTAAAAGTTCAATGATATGCATCATAGTGAATTGGAATTTATCAATCCAATGGATTATCAGTCGCATTAGATTGGTCACTAATTACAATCTAATTATTAAGAGAGTTACACAAGGTTTGCCTCGAATGTGCAAATTATTCCGATGAAACAGGCCTTAATGTGCTAATATGCATCTACTTGACCTCAGTGAAATTAAATCTCGACAGACATTTGGCTGAATCTCTTTGCCAACATGCACGAGTACAGTGGGCGGTACTCCACATATCCGATAGCCGTGCAGTTTAAACCTTCGAAAAAAATAGCAAAGCTTCTCGAGTGCATGAACTCGATGCTTCTTTCTCGCACATTGGATTAAATAACTGTGTCAGTTTCTGTAAAGGCGTCACTGCGGTATTTCCACTGGCGAGCTCCCGACATGTTCTGATTGGCTGACACTTCGTACTCGTCATCGACATTGGCGAGATCCGAGTACATATTTAACGATATATAAACGAACGCGTGCTCTCATGGGCGGATATATTTCATTCTCCGAAAATAATGCACATCGCTTCGGAGGCACAGGAAAAGGGTCGAGTGTAAACAGGATTACATATTTATACGCCATTTCCAAGTAATATGGAAGTATAGATTACATTTCCAAGATATATGTGCATGACCAAGATTCAAAGGAAAATGCTCGAGAATGCTGACTTATCAAGATTCAATTTCCAAATCATGTTGACCGGATATGTAATTCTCCGATAATTAATGGGCATTACATATTTACTCAACTGTAATTTCCATTAAATCTGCTTCAGGCATAAATTTTGCCTCGCGATCTAGAACATCATAAGAACATGACTAAATTAAAATTCTATTCGAAGTAGTAACACTAAAATAATGACATACATCAACTACTCTGTAATAACGCAACAATTTGTTTGTCAACAATATACAGGGACTAGCTGTTTTAGAATAGAAGTTATGTCGGAAATATTTCAAACATCCAATAAATACAAGCGTCGAGTCCGTCATTCAATATTCACCCGTCGTCCATTAAAGACTTTCCACGTCGATAATCCAAAGATCTCATTCATATAACAGCATTAGAACCAACTTTAAAAAAAATCGTACTATAATCTCATATGCAAGTTCCCTACAAGATAGACGCTTTCAACATTTCTTAATGATGCCAGCAAAAATTGATATTCCAAAAATATCAAATCAGTATCGCTGATCAGTATTCCCAATCGGTATGATTTTCGTTGTAAAGTCGAGAATACTGTGAAAATGAATAGGACCCCACCCGTCGGATGCCGGTGTTAAAATGAATAGGACCCAACCCCTGTTGTTTCTGGGTGTAAAAATGAATAGGAACCAAACGTCATGATAAGACCGAAATAGTGTTGAAAACGACGTTAAATCATATTCCTTCACTCACTCATTTAAGGGTCACTTTTGGGGTCAAATAAGGTCAAAAATGGATAAAAATTAATATCCACCGTTATTATTGTAACGAATGGGTATTGAAGCTGAATTAGTTGTATGAGTGTAGAGTTTTAGTTGTTCATATATAACATGTTAATTATTAAAATTACGGTCATTTTAGGGCCACTTTTGGATAAATGAGATCAAAATGAGTTAAAATCCGTTACAAGTTAATATCCACAGCATTTATTGTTACGAAAGGGTACCACGATTAATTAGTTGTAAGTAGTGTAGGTATAAGGTAAGCATGTAGTAACCATTATGTATCCATTGTTGTCTGTCGAGGATTATGCAAATACACTCAACAATGATCCCAAAATGATCTGCTATAGTGTGAAACAGCTCATTTCTGAAAAAATATCTGCTTCGAGGTAAAGATAATCATCTTGAACTCCTCAATTATTTTTCTAGTTAATGATTATACGAATAGAGCCGATTTAGGCCCATAAATAGACAGATCGATCAGTTTTATGAATAGGCTTGGCTTTGAGAAATTATCATTTTCAGTTCCACGTAAACACAATACCTTGAATTATACGAGCAGTGTCAGATGAACTTACATGGTCACCAGTTTGAAGTTAACAATTGTATTCTCAGCTGAAGATTAAGCCAGTAGAATAACATGGGCATAAAATGATAAGCTATGTTATTCTGCTCAGTTTATCCAAGTTTGTACCTTGACTAAAAAATAGTGGCATGCATTATACGAGTAACATGAATTTAACCACTATGTATAGTCTGAAGACTAGGCATTCAAAACTAGATTTAAAATGGGCACAAGGTATCTGGCTATGATCCGAGACTCTTCGGTTTTGATTCATTTGGACAATCAGCTAAGAAATGCTTTATCTATACGAGCAACATGGAAAAGCAGGATTTTCAGATGACCCCGCACGACTGCTATTTTGAATTCGACCATCATCATATGATCTTGGAGATAAACAAATATATTCAAAATGAGCGTTAGCTGTTAGGCTATGCCTAGAGATCCATCTGGTTTGATACATTTACAAAATGAGCTAAGAATAGGGCCTTGAAATATACGAGCAACATGAAAAAGTGATTTCCAGATGACTCCATATGGCCGCCATTTTGAACTTGGGGATATTTAAATAGATTCAAACTGGGCGTAAGATGTTCGGCTATGGTCAAAGATCCATCGCTTTTGATAAATTTTCTCAGTGAGTTAACAGCAAAGCCTATTATATTAACAACCTGAAAAACTTGCGATTTATGCGTGACCCCAGATGACCGCCAATTTGAATTAACGCATGAAGGTTAATCACTAGAATTATGGAAATGGTTAACAATTCGCCGCCCAATATAATATTCCAAAACTTGGTATCCACCTTACATTGAACCATACTGCATACAAAGTAATTAACAAACAGTACAATATATATGAAATAAAACAGAGTTTTTTTCTCATTTTTGACCTCATTTGACCCTAAAGTGACCCTAAAATGACCCAATTCCAATAATTATACGTACTAGCCATACCTACGTTAAAGCCCTTCACTATATAAAACTAATTTAGCGTGGATATCCATTAATAACAAACACCACGATGGAAATTAAGTTAGGAACGATTTTTACAAATTTTGACTTTATTTGACCCAAAATATGACCCAAAAATGATCTTTAATTCCCAAAATGCGGGTGGTATCCCGTCCCATCTTGAACCCTACCACACAAAGAACTAATTTAGCATGGGTACCCATTTGTAACAAACAAAAGTCACAATTGAATTTCTAAGGTTAAAATGGTCAGCTAATATTATAACCCAGTTGGACTGAGTTACAACTGCATGAGTTTATTGTCGCCTAAACTAATAGAAACGAAAGCAACGCGTTATGTCGCAAATTATCACAATATGAAAAACCACGTTAATACGGCATCAACGCCTTTTATCATAACTGTTGTCTTTTGTCACAATTGCGACAAAACGGCTGAACGAGTTTTGTCCCAAATTTGACAATATGCAAAATTTATGAAAAAACGCGCTGCAAATGAATCGCATAATGTCTTAACTGTAGACAAAACTCGTTGACTTGGTACCGGACCTGGTGTATGTCGACGGAAAATGTCACAACTAACTGAATCATCTCTGAATCTTTTGGAACACCAAAGTCATCTGCATATGAGGGAATAACCAGCATCGAAACATCTAAAGAACCCATGTCATCTACCTGTGGGAATAACAGGTTTGAAGATCGTTTGAAGCAACTTGGTCATCGGAATATCCTGTTTCACCTCGGAGAAGTTTGGAGCATCCAATTCATCTACGTATTCGGAAAGGTCATAGAAGTGAATAGCCTTGAATTTGATATTCGTTTGTCACATGTGCAAGGAAAAAGCTGCGTAGACTATTTGGAGCGCCTGACTATTGGGTGGATAGATATCAGATTATTAGGAGCACTGATATTACTAGCGTATATACATACAATGATCACATAATAGAATCACGTTAACATTTTGCATATTCCGTGGATAGTCTTGAGATAATTGATTAATATTGACGCTACTAACGTAGGGGAGACTGAGATACACTTTTTTGTGCAAAAGTCTCTGCCATTAGTCCTGTAAAGTAGCCTTTATTGCTCTAGTTATAACTAATATTTAATATGATATAATGGTACAAAAAATATGAATGTCTGCTATACTTTAACCCAAAATTACATTTTAAAAAGTTAAAAACTGTCCCAGTTTGTCTCAGTTGCGGGGTGCACAGCGACACCCACTAGCCGGGTGCACAGGAAGAATACTGAAAATCCATTCTAAACTAAGTATATATTTTTATGTTTCATAGAAGTTTAGAAGATTCAACAGCGATGGCTAAGTTAGCTGCTATTTCAGATCCCTGCATTGCATAAATTATTTCTCAGAGGCCAAATTTGAATAAAAAAATATTTTGTGATTTCCGTGCCAACGGAAGCATTTGGCTTTGAACCTTATAGTAAACTTCATCAAATCCGATGGAGTTAGTAATTACTACTATATAGGAAACAAAATACTGCAATTCCATAACAGTTTAGAAAGAAAGTAAATTTAGACATTTGATTAGTTTACTATTGTACCAGTGTGCCCCGACAAAAGTGATCCAGTCCGCCCTGGGTGCATGATTATTTTCTGTCTGATGAAAAAACCCCAGAAATACACATATCTGAGATAATAAATCGATAAAATTAAACTGTACCTTTTTTCACCCCCTATCTTTATCTCCAAAATTGTACCAATGAAGTATCGTAGAAAACTTGGTATAACAAAATATAATCCTCACTCCAGAAAATGTATTTGGACTGTTCAAAAACAGTTTTACTACTGACAGATTTTACTTATAATCAATATAGGCGTAGTATGGGTATGGTAGCTTTTTGCTGATAACAATGTAATGTGATTCCTGTACTTAACATAGTAGTTGGTTGGCTTGTCCCATTGTGTCCCCTGTCCCTGCCCCACTGTGCCCCTTACCCCACTGTACCCTAGTCGTCCTTATATGCATGCAACTCTTACATTGAAGAAGTTGGAGTCGCAACTCATCTTAATATTCTCTGACACAGTCAGTAGATGTGATTTAGTCTGTCACCTTGTAGATCTGTTTTCGATTAAGCCAAAACTGAGGTCCCAACCCGGATAGGTAAATCTCCAAAATAGCAAGTGTAGGATACATCGAAGGATGGATGGATACACTGGCTGGCGAGGTTACCAAATAAGTGATTTCCCCATTGTTATCAATCCCAATTGTCTAACTGCAGCCTATGTGATATGATGTTCTGTCCGTACGGGCGCCAAACCCAAAGAAATATAGACTTTCAGCATATCCATGTTTTGGAACCTTGGAAAAAAACATTTGAGTATCACCGAACTTAGCAATTGCATATGACTTGGGTGCACAAACTTTCTTCTGTGTCAAAGCGCATTCGCATAAGAGTTATGATCTGTTCATTTTAATTAGTCGTCTGCTCTGGATCTTGTCAAAAGTCACTAGTTAACTCTGTATAAATTTTCTTTTTTGCATCGTGTGGAACAAACTGAACTCTATAAAACAACCACCATTACTCCGTGATATCGATAATATACCACGTTTGAAATAATTTTGTAATTCTCTCTATGTAAAACTCAGGCACAGTTGTTTCATGTACCGGGTCTCAATTACACCGGGAGACGTCATAACGTATTTGTGTTTACTAGCACAAAGGTCAACAATGCCATGTACGGAAATAGAGGTGTGTGTGGTTTATCAATCGGGAATTTCACTGGGCTTGGGATGTAGCCGACACTCCCGCGGACCACCTGTTATTACTTTATAGAGCTTCAGTGACATTTGTGCCAGTGAGCATGAATATATTACGACGTATCCTTATGTAATTGAGGCCCTGTGCATCAAACAATTGTATTAGAGTTTTATATGGAGAGAATTACAAAGTTATTTTAAGCGTGATATATTATCGACATCACGGAGAGATGGTAGTCATTTTGTAGAGTTCAGTTTGTTCTACACGCTGCAAGAAAAGAAAATTTATGCTGTTAATTATTGATTTTTGACCAGCTCCAAAGTTAACAAGTTAACGACTAATTAAAATGGACAGTCAACTTTAGTTTTGAACTCACAAATGTTCTGAACGCTATCTTTCGTACATAGATGACTCGGGTGCTCCAAATAATTTCAGGAAGTTTTCTCCAATATGTAGATAACCAAGGTGCGCCAAGGATCCCCGCGTATATTGTCAGAAACATACAGTGCCGATAAAGTTATGAATTTGGGGCATTGTAGGCCAAATTTCATTTTTCCCTCATAAGGAGATGACTTGAGAGCTCCAAATTACTTAGTTTCGACGATGCATCCGTGGGTTTGATGCTGGGTCGACATCGGGCCTTACAGACTAGTCTTTTGTGTTAAATGTCGTCATTTACACCTGACGACGATACAGCTCACTAATCTCCAATGTTCGAGTTGTCACAGGGAAACAGCTCACCAATTACCAGTATACGAGTTGTCAGAGCATTTCCATCATAGCTCTCTAGATTTGTATCTAATACCGCTTATGCCGGTGCTAGGGGCCGTGTGGTCATATCATCCAAGTTGCCACATGAACAGGTACAATAAAAGCGTACCTGAGATACAACACATATCACGAATCGTTAGATTCTTGGTATGTGCTTTAGAATAGGTTAACCAGAGGACTATTCTGTGAAGTCATGTGACGCAGTCAGTATGTCGGCACCTCTTCCCACTTCCCTTATATGTGTTGTAATTAAGAGATGCTTTCTAGGAATGATATTGGTTGTCCTTCATACGTACATAGAGGACATAGATTCTGCTAATTATTTTATATTTTCCTCACATGTGCACTAGATTTAATGCATTGGTGAATACGGTGATGGTGATTAAACTGGCCACTTCTCATTTTAGACAAAACACGTCACCTTCGCCGATGATTTTTAATTCAAATCGACTGTCCTAATCGATCAGTTGGTGGCAAAACGTGTCGTCGAATTTGCACGCAGTGTTAACGCGATTTGAATTGCATGCATTTTTTTCAAATTGGCTAGATTTGTGATAAAACGCGTTCCTGCATAGCTAGCGCTGTAACGATGTAACGCCACTGACGTAAACATTTAACACCGCTGGCGTGAACAGGTAACACCACTGATGTAAACATGTAACACCACTGGCGTAAACTTGCAACACCACTGGCGTTAACAGATAACACCACTGGCGTAAACATGTAACACCACTGGTTACTGGTTGATGTTCAAATATGTATATATTTACTGATATCAGTGGAAAATGCGAAATGGTGCACACTGCACAC
This sequence comes from Hanleya hanleyi, assembly GCA_036873755.1. Classification (NCBI taxonomy): domain Eukaryota; kingdom Metazoa; phylum Mollusca; class Polyplacophora; order Lepidopleurida; family Hanleyidae; genus Hanleya; species Hanleya hanleyi. Next base: position 24,025 of record JAVTVY010021918.1, read on the forward strand.
GTCAAAATAGCAAATCTCTATATTTTTAATGTAAATTTATTTTCAGGGGAAGAATTGGTCCCCATCTTTGGTTAGAGTTCTAAAGAGACCGGATTTGATAAGTTGAATTCAATTGACTTTGAAAGTAGTATGCCCAAATGCGTGTGCATCAACAATGTCAAACACACAAATACTCGAATCAGACTTTAGATTTCCGTTTTCATGTATTGTCCAAAATTTCCATTTATTGACCAATTCAACTGGTATTTTGCTCAACTGACCATACATACAATTCAATTTCTCTTTTCGTTAAAATGCGCAGTTATTGTATTTGAAAAAATAACCAAGACTTTTCCAAGGATTGATACGTCGATGGAGAATATCTTTTGTCATCGGTAATGTTTACTGTATTGGTCCACGTTCTAAAGCGTGATTGGGAAAATGGTTCACCAAGCTAGCAACCTGATTGGCTAACAAATGTGGTTTCAAATCCGTACAGGAAATATAATATTCCGTGATTTTATATCTTAGTTTCCTGAGATTGGTCGAGTGTAAACATGTTTACACTTTCTCACGTCATTTTCGAAGAAATACGGATCTATAGAATTGCGTCTCGAACATGTGTATGACCAGGTTTGTTTAGAAGCAAAATGTTCGAAAATGCTGATATTTCATCAAGATTAAATTGCCAAGTCCAGTTGACTCGGATGTAGCCGATAACTTCACGGACAACGGGGTTTATATATAGTTTTAATGAGATCCGAATGCGATAAGTTGAATTCAATTTACTTCGTAAGTAGTATGCATGCCCAAAATTCATGTGTACCCCCAATGACCAACACACAAATACTCGAATCAGACTTTAGATTTCCGTTTTCATATATCTGTCCAAAGTTTGCGTTTAGTGAACAACTGGACTGGGATAGCTCAAACTTACCACACATACATTTCATTTTCTCTTTAGTTAAAATTCGCAGTCATTGTATTTGAAAAAAAACGCTCATCCTTTTCCAGGGAATGACATGTTGATGACGATAATTTTTCCAACAAGAGGGAAGGGTCGAGTACAAGCATGTTTAGTCTTTCTTACGTCATTTTCGAAGAAACGCGGATCTATAGAATTACTCTTGGAACTTGTGTATGATCAGGGTTGTTAATAAGTTTCGCTTAAAACGCTGATCTTTCATCAATATTAAATTACCAAGCCCTGTTCTATAGCGGATGTAGCCGCATCGGACTCTGTATATATAATACGGACTATCGCAGAGAGAGAGTATTACGATATCTTCGACATTTAGACGAACTTGAGAACGAACATGAACTTTCAAACAGTTTCGTGGTTGCTGGTGTTTGCCATCCTGCAAGTTAGCGATGCCCGGTAAGTCATTTCCATGATGCTTCTTATGGCTTTTCTGACGTTTTTTGAAACTCCAAATGTCTTTTTCAGATTACATGCTATATATAGCTCCAGTTTTCAAAGGTACCTGAATTGGTTCTCCATATGTGACAATATTCGGTTCTTTGACAAACAAATCCTGCCGTGAATGGAGAACCAATGTGTGGGAGGAGAGATTCAGACAAATTACAACGGCGTTTAACATGCAAACCCTTCATTTAGATTTTCAGAAATCCACCGAATAGCCAATTAATTATTATTTAGCACTGAATTATAACGATTGTTCTCACCCATAAAAGTAATATTTCACTACAGTTAAATAAGGCTTTTGTCATTTAACTACTGTGAAATATAGGTATGTCATCAAGTTAGCGCGTGGTACTACCACCCTCCATAATTAAATGAATAAATTTACAAAACAGCATCCAAAATAACTCGAATAATGTGGAAAATTTGAACTAACGCACGCGTTTTCCGAGATTTGCGGCGCGAACCCTTCATCACGCATACACTCTGGCTAATTTGAAACAATGAAGCGTCTGGAATGAATTCATAAATCTTATTTATGTCATAGTGAACTAGTCTGAATGGCCGTAACCATGGTGACATCGGAGGCGTAGAGATTTTGAACGAGAAATATTTCCATGTGATAATGATTACTCTGGCAATGCAGGAGAGAAATAAAAAATTAAACAACATAAATAATAAGCAGAAGCTTGGAGACGCTTGAATATCCCAAATATTTTTTATCGTGTCTCCCGAGCCGAGTTATCCTTCAGTACATACAATTTTTTTTTTTTTTAAATACCAAATATTTTAAGGTTTCAGAATCCGTACAGCGACAAAATTGTCAAAACCTTATCAGTGTTTGCTCAATATAATTGCAATAAATTAAGTCCCCAAAACGAGTTATGCATTTTCTGAAAGTTATTCTTTTAGCGGACTGGAATTTAGTAACAATTTTATTCTTTTTAACACCGAAATATTTGAAATGTAAGGGTTTTTGAAAGTTTAGCCTTGGAATATATTCGCAGATTTCTTCGTAAATAGTATAATTTTCACACAAACTAAGCCCTACCCACTTAATTTCGACCCGGAATAATTCGAAAAAAATCAACTTTCAAAGGAGTATATGAATAACTATGATACGGAGATTTTCAATATTGTTTGTTAATGGAAGAAATTCAATTATTCGATCATTTGATCACCATCTACTAAGTAAATATGCGAGGATCATCTGTATGGCTCGCCAAATAATCCAGTTTTGTCTGACAGCTTATTTAGAAAGTTTATTATTTTGGAATAAGAACATATTTCCTTGTCCCTTTTTTCACCGACTAAAAGAGCTGATTTTCAATTTTTGGTTCAGGCAAACACGTTTATTATTTTTTTTTATGGAAGCATGTTAGGAATTCAAGATCCTTACGAATGCACAGCGGTGAGTACCGTACTACCTGTATGGACTGAATGTAAGTCATAATCGACACAGATGCCAAACCTCGAGTTATGTAAATTGATGTTTACCATTCTGATTAAAAACAGACTCAGAAACCGATTATCTAACTGGATCTGATCTCCTTCATATCTCAAGGCTGTCAGTGACCGAAATGGTAGGAAAATAACCCCTTACGCTACCTTATTTTTGACAATCAACGCAATATGTATTGAGTCAGAATTTTCCTGCGCAGCCAACTCAACGAGTAAAATGACCTCGTCACTGAAAACTGAGAAGTTTCAAAACAACCAAACTTAGAACTGCATAGCTGCATCGAAATATATAACCAATCCATAGCCATTACGAAATGTGATTAATAATTATCTATGATCGGAATTCTATTTGTATTTATCCCAAAAAATATTGGATCTAATTTACGTAGGAAGGAGCTATACGGTTTCGACGTCAGTTGAGAATGATATAAACATCACCACGTGGGGCCATTTCGCGCTGTCGTTTGGTTGTTAACCTGAAACTGAAACTTGAATGAATGTCATCGGCAATATCCGTCTTACCATATTTACGAAAATCGGGAATTATCGGGAGCTAATTCGTGCAGAGGAGACTCCGACTGGAAGAGGGCCAGATCTACTTTGGCCAGAGTGGATCAGTTTTCAATCAGATCGGATGTTTACAAAGCAAAACTCCTTCGTGTGTGACGTAATCAATCCGATGCCATTTTTACATCCAACATCCGCAAAATTAAATTATTTACAAGACTATTTGCATAAAAATGGATTGATGATTGATTAGAATATATCTCCTGGCCTATTTAGGTGGGCTTTTCTTTTGGGCATAAGGAGGATTTTGTTCTGTAAAAAAAAAAATTAGACACCCCAAACCAAAACCCCTGTTTGTTTTTTCAAATAACCAACCTTCCTAATATATTATGTAAAAATATCATTCTGGTTTGAGATGTCATGTTACTTAAATAGGCCTGGGGGCATATTTTGGTCAATCCTAAATTTATTTACATGCAATTGACCATAGCATTATATATTTTATTCGAGGCTGATGTTTCAGTATAGCTTCGCGCAAAAAAATGTTTTGCAGGTTTTTGGATTTGAAAAAAATATGTTATTATTACGGTCTCAAATAAAGGAGAGATTTGTACATAAATATCACATGTGAAGGAAAGCCTCGAAGTACCTCATTTCTCAAGTATTACCTGGGTCTCACCGCAGATTTTTCGATCGTGTAGATATCAAAGTAAGATCGCAATGTGGAAGAACGTTGGCGCTACGTTTCGTAACTGTTTATTTCCAATTAATACTGCGAATATAATTTCGGGGATGTTAATTAGTCGTAAATACATACAATAAACATAGCCATACCTCACAGATATAGGCCTATCAAGCGCTTTCTCACTGGACTATACGCAGGTACAAGCTGGCGTATTCTACCCCAGCACACAATCGCTCTCTAATGGTCTGATGTGTGGAGGCGGAAGATTATGTCCCCTTCTAGCCCGGGACAGCCTCTTCATTTGAGATGTCGTCTCGAATCTGTAACAACCAGTTCGTTGTATTTAGTCTTTTTTATCTTTCGAACCACATCTATTTGAGTGTAAAACTGTGAATTAAATTCACGATACTCTAACGAAGACGACAGGCTCACCGCACAGGGGCTCGTTACCGTTGTTAATTTGGTTAATCATGTTAATTGGGGTTCATGGTGTCTTCACGACCTCGACCACCCATGAGCATATCTAACCAATTCACAACGGTAACGAACTCTTGTGCTCACCGATGATAGTGGAATATTGGGACTACTGCGCGGCCTCGGAAGCTTTATTTGTGTGATCTGGTCATAGATAAACGAATAATGTGCCCTATCAAGGTCAGTTGCAATGAAAACATGCAATGGTTGTACAATTATTGTGAGCAGTTTGGGTGTTCATATCCTCATGATCAGTTACAATGAAATCGTGATTCAGACACAATACTCGAGATGGCCACCTAGTATATCATTTGGAAAAAAATATACTCATCAGAGATACGGCTTTGACGATACAGGCGTCACTAAGATCTATTAACATTCTCTCCCCCCCCCCCTCTTTCTCTCTCTCTCTGTCTAGCAAAACTGCCTTTGTGTGTGGTAAATATAATATTTGTATAAAGTCATGACAAACTGATAGACTTTACTAACTATATTTAGTTTTCTCCCTAGTCAAATTCTCCAGGAAATAGAGGACGGATTCGGATTTACAGATCCAGATACAGTAGGACCACGGATTGAGGAGCTTGGGGATAACTTGTCCGAACTCCGACTGGAAGAGATTGAGAAGCTCGATAATGAATTATCACAACTCCAGGAGATGCGACAGGAACTCCAGGGACAGCAACAGCAACTCCAGGGACAGCGACAGCAACTCATACGATCGCGGATCGAGGAATTGAAAAACCAACTTGCCGAACAGAAGCTTCGAGGAGAGCAAATAGAGCAACAACTAACCGAACTCCGAGGACAACGGATTCAGGATATCGAGAATCAGCTGTCACAACAGGAACTCAGGGGTAAGCGGATTGAGGAGCTGGAAGATCAACTCCCCAACCAGACAATCATAAGATCGCAGATTGAGGCGATAGAGAATCAACTTTCGAAACAAGAACTCCAAGAACAACGCATCGAGGAATTGAAAAATGAACTGATCGAACAGAAGCTACGAGAACAACAGACAGAGCAACAACTAACCGAAATTCGAGGACAAATGCATGACCACAATATAAATTATACCCGTAAGTATTTAAATCCGAGTGATAACGTTCCGTCATTTACTTTGCCCCACTGAATGGGATAAACTCTTCAATCGGTAAACGGACGTGATGTCATATAGCCCATCAAGATATGATCCTGCCAACAACGTGTATGGATTATTTTTTTGATTTCCAAATAAGGCAAGGAGTGGCTGTATTGCTTTTCAAACGGGAAACGAAGTAGCCAATCAAATTTTATGTTTGAAGAGATCATACAGGGGCACTTCTTCTAATATGAACCAGGGAATATTTATACAGCTATGATATCACCAAACCGTATTCTGATGATAAAATGTGATGTCCGCCAGAGGCGTGTAGTGTTTCATTTAGGAATGCGAAGATTCATTGCACTTGCCTGCAAACGTCGACAGAATTGCTGACTCCATATTCTAACAGAAATTTGGTGACTCAATTGTCGAGTCGACCATCTCGTGCGCTCGATAGACTCGATCGAGATTTCGAAGAGGTAGCGAAATAAAAATCCAATATCACAGGGAAGTCATTTTCTCATGAGTATTTTTGTCATTTTTTCGGTGAGATTCGATGATTTTGTATTCATATAATTTAATAATAATAAAAATCTGCCCGATCAATTTGTAAAGAATAACTCACTGGAAAATAAAATAGTTTCTGAACCATTATATCTACAGACAACCAAAAGCAAATAATATGTAAATGAAAACTTCACTTATTTGCTAACCCACTTCGCCGTCATTTTGAATTTGCCCATGATCGTCTGCTCGGGTTTATGCAAATATGATCGACATGACTCCAACATAATATTATACAAAGTCACGGAGTGTCAGCTCTCAATTTCGTATTGTTACCTTGATAGAATAGAAAGTTTGAGATATTAGCAAGTTTCTTCTCTCAACTAACCTAATGTATAATTCTATAAAGTATTTGATAGTTTTTGTTGCTAATGGGTGTAATGCGTGTGAACGTATGGCTAAATGCCGACATACCCAGTGGTTAGTCCAGGGCTTAAAGGGAAAAGCAAATATATGCATTTCTCGGCTTGCATTATACCATCATGTTTATCATGTTTGTATCCCATTCAGCCCTTGAGATCCATACTGATCAATTTATAACACAGACCGACAATCTTTCTCTATAATTGCAGCAAACACTGAATGTCCGACGGGGTTCATGCCTCATGATGGATCTTGTTACTTCTTCGAAACGGGATTTAAAGCATCCTGGGAAGGAGCAATGGTAAGTGCGTGTTATCTTTCTCTAGATATATGTTTTATGGATGATGGGTTATCAAGTTAGACGGATAAAAGGCCGCATAACTGCGAACTTTTTAGTAACGTTTGACTGACAAACGATATTTAACTAACTGTACTCGTAACAAACCAGCCGAAACTACTGCGCGGACTCGGAAGTTTCATGGGGGTGATCGGGTCACAGATACACAAACGCATGTGCTCAAATCAAAGTCAGCCTCAATGAAAACTTGTGAGCAGTTTGAAAGCTTGCATCCCAAGAAGTCTTATTCTTTCCTATTTTAGACATTGAATGTATAACCTACCATTATTATGTTCAACCCATATTTGACGGAAAAGAACGAATACGGCAATGGCTGGCATGTGTCAGACACATAATGTCAAAATAATCTCTTCATTCGTCATACTAAGGTTCAAACATTTTAAGAATATTTGAAAAGCTACCATCTCGTGTCTGTTAATTTGTTGCTGTCGACTCCTCATTTCGTCCCTTATGTTAAAATAAAAAATAAAAAACGGTCATCAGCGGAGCATGAATCATACCAAACATCGACAGGTGGTGCCCGTCTGTTTTTCATTACTGACAAACCCAGATAGGACACCAAGCCAAATCATTTCCCCCCCCCCCTCCCCCATTTGAGATAGCGAGCGCGTCTTCTTTATCTTGCTCGTCAGCACGTTCCTTACAAAATTAACAGTAAAGTTATTTAATCATCCCCATAAGAATCGGCAACATTGAATCCTTCTCTAACGTTATGTTAACAGGTGAAATGCAGAAGTTTTTGCATATTACTTTTTATATTTTATATGGACTGAATAACGATAGAACACTCTTAGCTACAGCGGCATCGTCGGATCAAAATTCTGTCCGGGTCTAGATTCGATCTTCGCATTGCGAAATGTATCGGGCTCGAATAAACACCCGCAGACCCGGATAATGAACAACCAGGACCCAATGAACTATCAGCCAATATGATTTGAATTCGAATGTATAGTCTGTATCACCAGCAAAACGAATGTTGGCCGATATCTGTCGATGTATGGATATACAGGGGAAGCAACCATTTTTGTGGGGTTTTTTGCCCGTGTGACTTCCTAGGTGATTTCCCAGAAAAAAAGGAATGGAGGGGAATTTCCGCTGTTGATATTGATTGTGAAATCGGGAGTTCAGGCTTCTTTATAAGTAGAGATTGCGTTGCGACGACGTTATCATGTTTTCGACGTCGTCATGTCAAGTACCATTTGTCTTGGCAACAGTCTATTTGACTTAGTCACCCCCTATATGGAATATTCATGGCACTGCTGGTCGATAATCATGTCATCGGTAATGATCTGTACCAAATTTCCGAATGATTCATATATTCGGTTATATTCGTTCATTTTCGGCTGTGGTCACTGTCGTCTGGTCAGACACACGCCCACGCTTGATAACGAAAGCATCGAAATACCTACCATTGTCTGTGATTTGACACGTGACCGGCGGTGTTTACCTACCATCATACTTGCCGATTCGGTAGAGTGATTGAAGCAGGTGTCCTTATGGTCATTTCAGCCACTCCATTGGGGAAACCTTTATGCAACGTCTACTCGATGTCGGACTTGTACAGATGACAGCATGTTTGTGAATGACAACAGTTTGACATCATTCCATTGAGCAAAATAACGTTGATATGACTAACGATGTTATAATGCCGACTAAAACCTGCAGTCAATGCAAGCTATACTAGCTATGAATCATCTTGTCTCATGTCAGTTTGCTATATGTATTGACTACGTTATCATGTCATACTTGTCACAGATACACTCTCAGAAATATTCAGGGAATAATCCTGAATAGATCAGGTTCCACATCCACAACTCAATTTCAGGGATTTTACCTGAAATTCAGGAATAATTTCCTGAATTTCAGGTATATTATCCATGAATTGAAGCTAAATTACCTGAATTCCAGGGGATTTTACGTACCTGAATAGGGTCGGGAACATACTAATCAGGGTGGTATATTTGCCTGAATTTCAGGGAAAATCCACCCATTCAGGTAAAATCCCTGAAATTGAGTTGTGGATGTACAGCCTGATCTATTCAGGATCATTCCCTGAATATTTCTGAGAGTGTACATGTAATGTTCAATGAGATGATATCAACTCCATCAGTAGAAACATTAGTAATAGGATGACTTTCTCAGTCGTATAAAAAATAACTAGCGGAAGTGAATAACCATCCCAAATGTAATGTCTGTTATTATCCTGTTAAAGATGATGTTTAGATTGCTTATTTTTTATCACTGAAGGGATACTGCTCAATAATGGGTGCAAATTTGGTCACCATAGAGACGGCGGAGGAACAGAACTTTCTATTAGAACAGGCTAAGGGTAAGTAGATTATTTATTCATTGTGCAGGCAGTGAAACGACAGGGTAATATAGAATAATATTCATAGTGCGGGCAGTGACTTCTTCCGAAAACAATGATCGCCATCTTGGATTTCGTCTACATGTTCGTAGAGCTTGTCCCAGAAGTATAGCGTCGTAATTCAGCTCACTTTTCCCGGAAATAACAAAAATATTTGGGGGGAAAGGGTGGAAGGAATGGGTCTTGGAGTTAGCATCCGTTAGTGCGTTACCGTCCACAACTAACTTCTGGACGACACAATAATTTCATCTCATTGGAGCTGGAAGTACGATGTTCACATCAAGGGGCCAACAAACGGAAGAGCTGGGAGCTGGGTACCCTAATCTGAAATCTTCCACAGGACCAGTCTCCCTCCAATCGTAGCCAGCCTGTTTGAAGGTAGTCACCCAATGTGCACATCTGTACGGTGGATGAGATGGTTTTAGAAATTGGGATTTCTTTCGCATTTTTTCGAAGAGCATGGTCAATATTTTCCTGTGTCTGGTAGGTTTAATAGAGTGAAAAGAAAGTTATGTCGATTTGCTATTCAGAAATTGTTTCAAATTCACCTCTTCAACTTTGTTGCGTGCATTTCCACAATAAGAGAGGTCACAGATAATCGTGGCGTCGCCTTGGTGAGTACTTTGATATAGCCAAGCTGACCATGGTACTCTACATGTATGTGGATTTGAGACCTCTTTCAGACAATAAAAATAGACTTGGACGAAATTGGAGACATCGATGTTCAGCATTAAATATAATAGAAAAGAAAATTAGAAATTCAAAACGTCCTACTATACAACAGAGCGATTTATAGAGGTCTTCAAATAAGATAATCATCTGGTATACTCGACGGAAACAAGCGCTCTTTGCCACGAATGCGCATGCCCGCGTCATACGCCGCGATCATTGATTGAACCAGATACGCCCATACTGCAACTGCGCATTCGCTGGCTTAATTCGCCACGTGGCGGCATCAATTGGCTATAACTGGAAAAGTGCACCAGATTGTTGTCTTATTTGTAGTCATTTACGAATCGCTCTGGATATATGGCAGAACAATGGAATTTCACCAAATATTCGATGCATGCTGAATGAATGAAATATGGGGGTTTCCATATCAAACTTAGACATACAAAACTTAGCGAGATGGGTGAGTTTTATAAATATGCATCGGGTGAGAGAGCGATTGCTTATTTTCAGCCTATTGGTATATAATATACTGTATAGGGTATAGGCATAGATACCAAGTGCTTACTACATTTGTGTACATACCGGCCGGTAGTGTTTTACTTAATTCCTTATCTTTCTAGTATATGTTATCAATAAGCCATTAGTTTGCGACTGCCTTAGCTTCTAATATACGAGAATGGTGGAGATAGTTATATATAATAGCCTATCTGATAGAAAGTCTTGAAAGAGTAAAATAATACTTCTTATTTTTCTGTCTGTAGCCAGGGTTGAATGTCGAGGGTTGTGGACTGCAGGATCAAACCTTGCCGTCGAGGCCAAGTGGATGTGGATGAAAGAGTCAAAGGATGTCGCGTACACTGCCTGGGCCGCTGGAGAGCCGAATAACAATAACGAGAAATATGAGGAAGACTGTTTAGAAATGAGAAAACAAGACTTCCTCTGGAATGACGCGCCGTGCAGCTTTCAAAAATGTTTCATTTGCGAGAAGAAGTAAGCAACCTGCATGGTTTTCGTGTGTATTCAGTTCTGGGCTTCTGAGTGGAGTGAGGTGGGATAGAGTGGGGGTGGAACTTTTGGAATACGTCACCTGTAGCTCCTATGGATTGAGATGTATGGATTACACAATCTCCTTGTCTTCCTTCTCCCAACTGCTCTTATTAGGTTCCCTAACTTTCCAACTTTCTGTCACATTTGATCAATATAACAATGGGGTCGCGTACCAAATTGAGGTCAGTAGATGAAAGGTCAAAGGTCATTGTGACCTAAATATCAAGAACTACAATGTAGTCGAAATTCATTTTATATTTGTGCGGATACATCAGCGAGAGAGAATAATAGTACTAAAGGTGAATTAGGTCAAATGTCAAACAGACAAGTATTGTAGACATGTCTGTGCTATTACTCCAGTTCAATGATGTGGAATTTGATCAAACTTCAGGAATACATCATCATAAGAGCAAACAAGAATCATATTGAGGTCGAAAGGTCAAAGGTCACGGCCACTGGGGGTAAATAACAATGAGTTAAAACAATGCGAAAACCCATTGAAAATCGCAGGTAACAATGTTTCTGGGCTAATGGAGGTGACAGGGTACTATACCCCATTTTACTGAACAATAATCCCTAAAAAGAAATCCCATCTCAAGCTCGATTTCATTTGTTGGAAGGGACTGAAACTGCAATTAAAACTTACTTGCCGACGGGCGGTGGTTTTCTCCGGGCACTCTGGCTTCCTCCACCGACCAAACTGGCTGTCACCGTATGAGTGGAACCAACTTGAATGTGATATTAAGCCAAATACTCCCCCCCCCCCTAGGATAAGAATTAACCAGATCTTTTTAAATTAATATATACATTTTTATTGGGGTGCTATATGACGATATCGCCGAGGTGTCGACGTTCAATAGAAAATCAGTTCATGCGGAAGATGAATATTTAACATATTACGGTACCCTGTATTTATTTATTGAAATGTTATTTATTAATTGATGTTATATATTTAATATAGTGTGGAATACTTGAGTTATTTTCCTGAAAATTTTGGCAGATATGTTGCAGGTAAAAACCTTTAATCCCTCGACTGGTTTGTTAAACATTATAATTTATATATTATTCCAATTTCGTTCTTTTTCAGTCTGACGAATATTGCTCCACTATTTCACGACTAGAGGCGGCAATTGTCATAATCCCGATCCGCAAGTCTGGTGTGATGACATTATTTGGGAGCCAGATTTTAACCCGCGAATACGGATGCATGTCTAATATTTGACAAATAATGTAAGCGGTCAAAGTTATAATTAAAAAATGTATGATGTACTAAAATTAAAGATGGGAAAATTGTAAGAGTTACATCATCTGTCATTGTTGTTATTTACGCAGCTTGTATGTCACCATGTTAACTCAGAATTGCTGTCTGTGTTAGGGGGTAGGGGAGCCGGAGCGTGGCAATTTTCCATCACAGCTCAGAATGTGGGTCAACCTGTAACCGTCTGGGTCATCTATACGCGATAAGACTGACCCTGGGATCGTGTGTATCCATTTTCAAACTACTTTCGGCAACTACATGTATAGGAGGGAATAACCCGAAATCAAAACCACGTGATGTCGTCAGCCAATCAGGTAAACTCTACCGACGTATTAAACTCCATTTCTCAATCTGTGAGATATGTACGTCTGATTGAAACTAACCATGGATTCTCCTCGGTAAAAAAAGGCTTGTACCGTAAAGTTCCAAAATAAAACCGCTTGTCATAAAATTGAAATGCTGGTATTGGGAGAAGCGGGACAGATTTTAACAGATTATGGCGCGGGTATACTTCTATATGTCATTAATTCATTTTCGAAAGCTGAAATACAGGAACGATATAGTGTTGTTCATCTTTCTACTTTGAAGTTTGCCAGATAGAAAGCTCGAATACGGGAGCGAAGTAGAGCTTTCCATCTTTATATTTTCAATTTTGCGAGATGGAAAACTCGAATATGAGAGCGACGTAGAGTTCTCATCTTTCTACTTTCAAGTTTGCAAGATGGAAAGTTGATTGTCGAGTGTTACACGAAACAGAAAGTTCACGCTACGATAGAGAAAGAAACATGACGAGTTTGTTGACAAAATCCGTGTTTGAAGGTAGATTTCAGCGGACGAAATGAGTTATGAGGTGGTTCTCACGGTGCTGGAGATGTCAAATCATATTACTTATTCAATGAGAAACTTTTTCTTGCGTCTGATCCAAATTTCCCATGCCATTTATCTCGACCGACTGCAGCTCTATCTGTTTCTTTATCGTTCGGTCTAATACAACTATCCAGGTACACGAACTAATTAACAAAAAGTAGTTAGCCCGGGTATTTAAAACCCCGAAAGACGTTTTTTAGGTTGAGCACAACGCCAAGTTGTTTTTTGAGTTCACGAGCTCGAGCCATAACAAACCATTTCACTAGATTATACAGGATCAGAAGTCCTCAAAACAAGTCTTGGGCGGGTGGGGTTGCTTTAAGGTGAAGTGTAGAAATATGGAGTCTCTATAGATAATGCCATGCTGTATCGTTGTGTATATTTTACCGGTCTCTGTGCTTGATGAGGGGGATTCATTACCGGTCTCTGTGCTGGTTGGGAGGGGATTCATCAGGCGAGTCAGCCAAGAGATAGCATATTATAAGCGAGTGGGTGCATCATTTATACAATCTTTTGCCTGGTAAGCCTGATAACCTCCCTCCCCCCCACACCCCCCTCCCCCGGACAGGCACAGAGAACTGTAACTTATTTAACAACTTTGTCCCACAAACCACATTTTTTCAAAAGTATTTCAAACTTTCTGTTCACGCTGTTTGCAAAACGTCTTGACACCTTGACCAAGCACCAGTAGCTATGGTAATATAGTCATGTGCCCTTCTTGATAGAAAAAAAGAAACCATCGAAGGTGGTACTAAAACGGTTAGTTCTAAACCCAGCTGTCCCCCTCGCCAGACGGGGTTTATTACAGATGTGTGCGTTTTCAGATTAGGCCCCATACCTATATGTAGATATCAAGCGTCAGAACCGGCATTCAATATTCAGCCGTTGTCCATAGAAGAATTTCCGCTTAAATAATAGAAAGAGCTATTTCGTGTGACAGCACAATTCCAAATGTGTATGAAATAAAATTAATCAAACAGAAGATTGTTTCCTACAAGAGAGAAGCAGTCAACAGTTTTCAATGACGTCACGTGACATGACGATGTTCTTTGTACACAATCATAATTACTGACCATGTTCTTTTTTCAAGGGGATTTCCGGGTTATTTTCCTGAGTTTGTATCTCAGTCAGGCTTTGATTGCGGCTGTTCATTCGAACACCGTGTATATGTCAAACCGCCCCTTGGCTCAAGGAAAGCGCAATTAGACACAAGCTACGAAACGTAGCACCAGGGATCTTGCACAGTTACGAACGTATTTTGCCGTTAATGTTCCATATTCATTACAGAAATTGAGAAACTTTGAATGGAGGCGTTTGCCTATATCCTTTTTTGACAAGTTTTTTTAATAATATTCTGTGGCGTTGATGAAAATCGTCAAGGTCTGCACATGACCCAGCAAATGCTATCAGACGAGATATGCATACGTCGTATGCAGGTCCATCTGGAATATTGCAATCAAGGAATGTGTAGCTGATTATGTCAAAAGTGGAAACGTGTCCGTCTGGGATATATTTATGACGATGGAACTGTACGACTTCCAGACGCAATCGCCGATGACACACACACACACAAATTTGTAACCTTGGCACCATTTCAATGCGATAAGAAGACCAGTGGTGACAATTCTAGACCATAACTGACTACTCAAGGTAATGAGAATATATCCAGACAACAACAACATAGTGTCGCATGCTTCACTTTAGCGATAGTGAGGTGAGAAAATATAATCAATTTTGTGAGAAGAAGGAATATATCTCTATATTATTTCCCTTTATAAGTACGCAAGAGACATATATCTATTCATATATTAGTTGTTATTAATATCTACAAATAAGCTTGTAATTTTCTTACACGTTCTCAGCAGAATGCGAAATGCAATCATTACTGCTACTGTGCGCCTTTTCAATGTGGGACTTATGACTTTATGAAGAGGTAAAATATCGCCCTGTGCGACTTTTCGACGTACTACTCAGAATGTTATCTGTGAACATATCACACTTCATTTGGAATATAAAAATTTCTTCAAAAGAAAGACAGTGGTGTCCACGGGCAAGACACCCATCTCAACGTATTTTACACTCATTTTTTTCTAGCTAAAAACAGTTAAACATCATGGCCCCGCTCTACAGATGCAATTATTGTTCTCTACCATTTTCAAGCTTTTCGGCCGTCTGTATAGGCCTACCATAAATCACCATTACGTGGAAACATTCAAAGTGTCAAACTCTGTGAAAATACTGGTCGCTATGGATTCTGCACAAAGAATTATAGTTCCAAGCCTGTTGATGTTATCCTGGCCCAGATATCCATACTATTTGAGGAGCCAGACTAAATTAGAATCATATCGCTCACCACCGCGTGCAAGGAGACCTCAAGCTCTGACCAAACCAAGCGATCAACATTCTCAACATTCCCGTAAATACAAAATCACATGCAATAATTATCCGACGACACCGAAAATGAGAGAAAACATTCTGTTCTGCACAAAAGAAATAAAAGATGTAATTAAAATTACCCGTGGATGCAGTTCTCTCGTGTAATTTACATGCACGGAGAAATTACGTTATATATCATTTTTAGTGACAATATATATAAACTAAGAGATTGGCTAGAACTACGGTACAGCATATCCTGAACCTAAAATAACATAAGATCTTTTTTTTCAACACATTATTAAATCAAAAGATGAAAATACATATCGTATTATCGATAAACGCCTTGTGGCATATAAAACAATAATTTTTCCATTGTAAAAATGGGTTCCATTGTATCGGACGGCAAGAAATTTCAGTGGGACAGCACCATAAAATGGCAGCATTAGATCTGCTCTGGTACAAGTAGGTACCCCTGCCCCTCCCCTCCCTTCCCTTCCCCGTCGTGATATAGCTGAAAAAATGTTGAAAGCGACGTTAAACCCTATTCACTCACTCACTCACTCCATTGTATCGGTTGCGATGACAAATTATGTAGTCCCGGTCTACTGGTGAATGTCTTGCCACAAAAATGACAAATGAAGTCAATCGAGCAGAATTTGGTGTTCCTATCTTTGAACCAATTCACTTCGAAAATTCTACTGCAAATTGGACAGCGGGACGACGTTTCAGTATTTACGTCTTCAAAGCATTTGGCTTTGAACTTTATATTAAAATTCATCAAATCCGATGGGATTAGCAATTACTACTGTATAGGAAAAAAAGTACTGCACTTCCATAATATTTCCGAAAGAAAGTGAATTCCCCATTTTACAATTAATATCAAGAGCGGAAATTCTCCATCATTCAGTGTTCTGTGAAATCCACTAGGAAGTCCCACTAACAAAAACAAACAAACAACTGCGGATTGAGGCCTCAGTATTCGGGTTGACTGGTTGTCTCCCCTGTATATCCATACTGTAGACAGATATCGGCCAACATTCGCTTTGCTGCTGATACAGACTAAATTCGAATTCAAATTATATTATCTGATAGTTCATTGGGCCATGGTCGTTCATTCTCCGGGTCTGCGGGTGTTTATTCGAGCCCGATACATTTCGCAATGCGGAGAATAAATCTAGACCCAGACAGAATTTTGATCCGACGATGCCGGCCGTAACA
Source organism: Hanleya hanleyi (assembly GCA_036873755.1). Lineage (NCBI taxonomy): Eukaryota > Metazoa > Mollusca > Polyplacophora > Lepidopleurida > Hanleyidae > Hanleya > Hanleya hanleyi. Next base: position 40,729 of record JAVTVY010021918.1, read on the forward strand.
TGTCTACTGTATGGCATCAGACTACAATTAATCACTTCCGGGTCAGTAGCCACGACCTACATTGTTTAGAAATTTGAGGGCAGATCTTTATGGATTTTATGAGCTGCGATTTTTCAGCATTTCTGATACATCTGATATTTCAACTTGCAGATGAGGCTTCAAACTGTACTTCCTGGTGTTGATTTGGGCCATTTTGGGAAAAGCATGGTGGATGGAGACAAGATCAGTGAAGGGTGAGAAGGCTCCCTGTTTACAAATTGAATGACATTCTGTAGCACCAATCAGCTGTCAGTGGCGGCAATATGAAATTTCCATGGTCAACATCTGTCAAGACTTCCACTGGTAATGTCCCACAAGGTAAATATTGACATGCCAGGTGGATTTATGCATTGTGAATTTTCTGGATTTTTGCCGATTTTTAACGCTAATACATAACAAGTAACGGAATTAATAGTAGACTGGTGCCTGTCACCCGACATTTTCACATTTGACCAGAGAGATTTAAATCGTCACTGCGGCTACAGTTTGGACTTGATCACCCCATTTTTTTCCAGGCTGACTCATGAACAACGTACAAATATGAGGGTTGTTTCAAATTTATGTTATTAAATTATTAATAAAATAAAATAAAATTTTTAATTAATTTTAATCAATTTTTTAATTATTAAATTTTTTTTTTTCTTGCTAACTGTGGTTGACATAAACCTCATACTGATAATGCTGGCTAACATCTCTTGTATTGTTATGCCATTTCTGCGACAAAATTGAGACCTTTTGGAGCAAACTATGGCAAAAAATGAGTGATTTGTCAGTACTAGGGCCAAATAGTCAATGCCAAATATGACGAGGTTCACTTAACACAGCTGGTAATTATGAGCATATTAACTTTCAAGATACAATAAAATGTAAATGGAAGAAAGGAAATTCACATAGATACAATTACATGTTTTTTTCAAAATCTAGACCTCAGTTCAGATGTTCAATGCTTCAATCATTTATGCATAAATTCACTTTATATCAGTCTAAAACCACATGAAATTAATAATAATCATATCACCTGTAAAAACTCAGATGTTTGTTCCACACACAAAGAGTTTCCAAAATGCCTTTTGCATTTGTAACTTTAATGAGACAAATAAAATCTGATTAACTGAGTGAACAATTAATCTGACTGTTGATGGTTTCACATTTTTTTGTGTCTATTGTCAGTCACATTTGCATCATAGCAAATACTTTATCTTCATTCCATTTCCACTATCTCCAGGATTATAATTTTGTAATTTTCTTTCATATTCATATCAGAGATCTTGTGGGTAGCAAGGAACATGGATTACAGGCACCGAATATTAGCAAGCCCCCTAACCCCACCCACCCCACACACACACATCAAATATGTTCTCTGAGAATTTTGCACAGTGTGACTCAGAGGTATGGCCTCGAACTCTGTTGGAAGATAGGCTTTGCTCTCTGTTAAGTTGCAACTTTAATGTTTCACCAAACAGTTAACAGTTTAAATGAGGCAACTTTCAGCTGTCCTCATCTTTCATGGTTGTTAATGTAGCAGATATCAGCAAATGACCATCAGATATGATGTCATTAAATTTTATTCCTTTTTTTCTTCTATGTTGTGTTTTGACAAGTGTTGCCTCTTTGCAGACATTGCATTCATGGACTTGAAATCTGACACAGAATATATTCCTCAATGTTATTTAGGAGTTTTCTCAGTAATAATAACTGTTTACAAGTAATATGTGCATCTTTCTAATTACTGCCAGCTAGATCTTGATGAGATGTAGATCCATCCAATTGAACTGACATATATTCTCTATATGGGAGTTGTGTATACCATAAACACCTTTGTGTTATATTTTGGTATGTGTTGTGTATACATTTGTGTATATTTCTGTCACTTATTACAGGATTAAACATGTCTTTGATCTTTGTATCAACATCAGATTTTAATGCTATTTGATAGATTACTGGGATGTCCCACTGATTACATGGAGAAGTTAACCACTGTCATGAAGGAAATTTTTACCAAATGTAGCCTAAATAAGCAGCTTGAAAACAAATTATGTTTTGACACATTTTGAATTTAAGTTTTCTATATTTTTAAATTTTAATTTGAATAATTTCATAAAAAATGAATTAAAATAATTAAAAAATAATTAAAAATAGTGTTTAACATATCTAGTTAATGCTTTATACTTCTGTTTATAGGCAGAAGGATTGTCGACTTGGTGCTTTTTACCAGATGGAAAAATATGTACAGGTTAGTGAGATATTGTACATTTTACTTGTACCTCAGTCTTAAGGCATATGGGGCAAATCGAGGGGAAATATAAAGGGGGTACCCTTGGTATATAGGCTGTAAATTTATATCTGTGCATAGTTTTATCTGTGCATTCTCAAGATAGATTGGGGATGGGTATGGTTTGTTCAGATGAGAGCATTCCTTATTTTAACAATGGTTCCATTCCTGACAGGCATCAGACTACAATTAATCACTTCCGGGTCAGTAGCCACGACCTACATTGTTTAGAAATTTGAGAGCAGATCTTTATGGATTTTATGAGCTGCGATTTTTCAGCATTTCTGATACATCTGATATTTCAACTTGCAGATGAGGCTTCAAACTGTACTTCCTAGTGTTGATTTGGGCCATTTTGGAAAAAGCATGGTGGATGGAGACAAGATCAGTGAAGGGTGAGAAGGCTCCCTGTTTACAAATTGAATGACATTCTGTAGCACCAATCAGCTGTCAGTGGCGGCAATATGAAATTTCCATGGTCAACATCTGTCAAGACTTCCACTGGTAATGTCCCACAAGGTAAATATTGACATGCCAGGTGGATTTATGCATTGTGAATTTTCTGGATTTTTGCCGATTTTTAACGCAAATACATAACAAGTAACGGAATTAATAGTAGACTGGTGCCGTATGAACACTGAGGGGAGGTAACCAGTCTTCGAGCAGCTGAAGGTTCAAGGTTCTTTATTTGTCGATAACAGCGCCCGTCATGGAGCAGATATACAATCAAGCGAATATAATTAAGTATTATATATATACATATAGAATAACCTAGTTGACTAGAAATAATTTGATTTGCAGAAAAAAATAGCAGCCATGTAGTTGTGATATCAGGAACAATAATGCTAGGAGCAACAATTTCCCTGGCATTTTACAATAAATTCTGATCTCACTGAGGGACGTTTATAGAAAGAATTATGAGATGTTTTTCGCCACAAAATTGGCATAAAAAACTGTTATTCGAGAATGATGAGACTCCGAATATAAAATATAATATTGTACTTCATACCAACTGAACAATTCCTTGTACATGCTGTAAATGTAACATTTTATTTTTGGCACTTCTACCGCACCTGTTCGGGGTCCATTTACTCATCTAAACATACCAGGTCCTTTGGAATCTGAGAAATAATTTATGTAGAGCAGGGTTCTAAAATAGCATCTAACTATTAAAGCCATTGCTGTTGAATCTTCTAAACTCCTATATGAAACATAACTATATATACTTGATTTAAAATAGAGTTTCATTATTGTCCCAGTGCAACCCATTGGGTGGACCCGTAAACAGATATCACTAATCGCTAGATTTTCTTGGTATGTGCTTTAGAATAGGTTAACCAGAAGACTATACTGTGAAGTCATGTGGCTTTGTCAGTATGTCGGCACCTCTTCCCACTTCCTTTATATATGATGTAATTGTAACTAAAGCAAATAAGGCTACTTTACAAGACAGTAATAGCAGAGATTTTTGCCAAAAAAAGTGAAAAAAGTCGCAAGGTACACCAATCTCTTCGAAGCCAATAACGTCACTGTTAGAAAATTATCTCAAGACTGTATCCTTGGAATATGCAGACGTTTAAGGTGCCCGAAATTGTCTATGAGACTATCACGTGACCGTGGTATGTATACACGCTAGTAATATCGGTGCTCCTAATGATCTGATGTCTATCCACCCAATAGTCAGGTGCTCCAAATAGTCTACTAAGCTATATACTTGCACATGTGACAAACGAATACCAAATTCAAGGCCAGTTACAGGCATATGGACTCCAAATGAATTTCTATCACATTCCCGAGTACGTGGATGACTTGGGTGCTCCAAACTTCTTCTATACGTACGATAACCAAAATGCTATAAACGATCTTCAAAACTGCTATTTTCAGATAGATGACATAGTTTCTTTGGATATTTCGCTGGTCAAAATTTCATATGCAGATGACTCTATGGTCCCATGTGATTCAGAGATTTTGCTAGTTGTGACATTTTGCCTCGACATACACCAGGTCCGGTACCAAGTCAACGAGTTTTGTTTAAAAACTTGCTACATAACGCGTTGCAACATCTGCTCTCGTTTTTATTAGTTTAGGCGTCAATAGTTTGTTGTGTGGCTTCAACGCAGGAATGGCTAGCACGTATAATTATTGGATATTTGGTCATTTTAGGGTCCTTTAGGGTGAAATCACTAAGTTCAAAATGGCGGCCATATGGGGGTATCTGAAAATCACACTTGTTTAACTTGCTCGTATAGTCCAAGGCATTCTTTATAACTGACTGTTCAAACTTGATAAAACCTAGAGATCCCTGACCATAATCAAGCATCTTACGCCCAGTTTGAATCTATATACATATATGCAAGATCAAGATTTGATGGTCAAATTCAAAATGGCGGTCATATGATGTCATCTGCAAATCATATTTATTCATCTTGCTCATATAGCTGGAGGCATTATTCTTGCTCATTATGCATTCTTGTTTAAACCGAATAGTACAAGGCACTATTTATAGTGCATTGTGCAAATTTTTCAAAAGCGAGATAACTCTGAACATAGGCTAACATCTTATGCCTATTTTGAATCTATTTACATATTCGTAAGGTCAAGATTTGATGGTCCAATTCAAGATGGGGGCCATGTGTGATCATCTGAAAACCATACTTTTCCACGTTGCTTGCGTTACAAACCTCTTCGCCGAAATGGTAACACGTCGCAATCGTCACAAAGAACCCTAACATGACTGGAATTATATCTCATGTAAAGTTTGAATTCCGAGTAGTGGAAACGAGCTGTTTAAAAAGAACGTTTTCCTCTAACAATGTGTTCCTGAAATAATTTGGCCCAAATTAGACATCGTAGTTGTAAGTATCATGACATACAATGCACGCGGATCAGTGTGAGTGAATCTGATTTGTCGGCGAAGCATAAAGAAATTCATGTTAAGTCTCTCCGGAAGTAAACCGGTTCAATTCGTAGATTACTGCTCGTATGTTATCCAGCACCCATTTGCAATTTAACACACTGAATCATTCATTGCTTATAAAATGTGTTAGCTTTCCCGACATATGTCGTCAGGATGTGGTTAAAGTCAGGGATGTGTATTTCCATTGTCCATCTCAAACTCTTGGTGTGTTTTATGCTAGTCATTCGTAAATTTCTCATAGCAGGTATCAACTTCGACATTCAATATTCAGCCGTTGTCCATAAAAGAATTTCCGAGTCAATACACGAAATACCTATTTTGTATGATAGATAGCAGCAATTCCAAATGCGTAGGAAATTAGAATAATATAAAACCAACACAAGATGGTTTTTTTACAAGAGAGAAACGGTCAACAGTTTTCAATGTCAGCAAGACATGATGATGTCCTATGCATAAAATCCTAATCACTGATCATTATTCTTTATCCAAATGAAGTTCCGAGTCGATTCCAGAGTATGTATCTCAGTCACCATTTGATTGTGACTGTTCATTTGAACACCATGGAAATGTAAAACACATTATATTCAAACAGACCCTCGCCTCGAGTTAAGCGGAATTAGAAATATGTTAAGAAACGAAGCACCTGAGATCTTGCAGGCAATGAGTGTATTTTGCCGACTGTGTGCGATATTTATCACACAATTCAGGAAACAATCACAGCATGTATATGATCTAGCTAATGCTAACAGACTATATATGTATACGCCATACGCAGGTACTTCTGGAATATTTTTATCCAAAAACAATGTTGTCCTCAGGGAAAGTTTTGGTCAAGAAAATGCGAACCATTCCTGAGTCTTTAATTTCTAAAGTCAATCGAAATAAAACTGGGAGAGAGGCTGAAAAAAAATTCAATATCACTAAATTCGGTAAAGCTTTCACCGAGTAGAAACTATCAACAATCCTGGTTTTTCAGTAACAATTTTAATTACGAAAGAAAATATGGAGTATGGGCGAAGAGGTTTGTAACGCATATAAAGAGTCCTCTTGTTTTATATATATTCAGCGGAAGTTTGTTACAGCAGAACTTGTGCTAGTAAACCATCATCATCTCCAGTCATGGTTCGTGAATCAAATGGTAAATGGTACGGAGTATAGAGAACTGCATTATGGAAGATGGTAATGTATATATTTGAAAACCGTAGAGAAGGAATGATCGGACAACCACCCCATTGGGGCATAATAATACCCCAGACACCAGTCAGATTTTGGACAGGATCCCGCCCGAGCAGCACACCGTCGAAAGTGATATCATATATAGTAAAAACGATGATTGCCGAACATTTCGATTACGGTACTTTTCAATTCTGCATAATACCTCTGTTGACCTAGCGTTGAAAAGAATGATCAGGGTATTTTTTCCTCCTGTTTGTATGGACAGAGCGTGTGAATAATACATGTAGTTCGCTCATGTGCAAAATTGAAGGAATTGTTCGGTGGCGTTCATACTGAGCCGTGTGTGGGTGGGTTTTCTCCTATACGTCATACATGCATAGCAACGTCTTAGAGGTCATCTCCCGCTATTGTGAGCAGGGGTAAAGTGGCGCGAGAGTGTATAACGTGGCATGCGCTGTGGGGAGGTTGATTATCTGAAGGAACAAAATACCATGCCTTGAGAATTGATGCGTATTCCGATCAAACGATTCCACTTGTTGTTATGACATACATGGAGATAATTGCTGGGATTCAGTGTTTATTATTTTAATCAGGAATGAGAAGTCAGGGGAGTCAGGGTAATATTATGTCGTCGGCATCCGTCATGTTATTTTATTTTTGTGAAATAAGAAGCAGTTTTGTCATAGAGTTGTTATACTAAATTCTTTCTGTTTAATCATGGTTGCTAATTTAATCAGTGTGTGGCATAACAATATGAGAAGTGGAATTATTTGATACAAATCTAAATCAATAAGCCACATCGTAATCCAAGAAAATGCACCATGTTCATGCCTGGTGCGAGACTGAAGGGCAGGTTCAAACACATGTATTTTTTTGACGAAAGCTAGCAACACCAGGGCATTTTGTATGAGTTCCGGTTCAACAGTTCAAGAAATTTGGACAATAAATGTTGTTAAAATAATTCAGCATTTTAGCGCCAGAAACCTTCCCGAGACGGTGGCGATTCTGGGTCTTGTGAAAAAACACATGTGCTTGAACCGGTCCTTCGGTATCGCGCCTGGCATGAATTTGCGGTAATATGCGTTACTTCTGGGATTATGATGTGGCTTATTATTCATGCATGATATTTTCGTCCTCTATCATACGATTCTCTACAGCACAAATTTCGGTTTATTATACCGACCATATTCTCCATCTTTGTAAATGTTATCAATTTTGTACTTGTCAGGAAATACACCTGGTTCATTTGATAATGTGAATATGTGGAATACAGTGGGGAATTTATATGGTTTATTTAGGTTTACTGGCGACAGTCAGTTAAAACGTGTGAAAGAAATGTCAGTGGTGTATTCACTCTGTGGAGTTGACCTTGTAGGCTATAATCCAGCATTGAAGTTTCTGGACCTAAGATTACCTTCCGGTGAACATTGATTGGACATTATATCCGACTGGACCAGAAATGACCTGACGTATTTTAAAATATTTCTATCATATTTGACTCTCAAATATATCAAAATTTTAATCGAAAAAAAAGTCCTGGCCAGTTTGATTGGCCACCTCCGAAATTTGCCGTGATGGTGTCGGGCGGGATGATCCTATTTCTTGCAGTTTTATCTCGAGAAAATGGTGGGAAATTTATGTTGAATTTTTATAAGTTGAGCGCATAAGCCAGACTACCTGGTGTGGGGGTCATTTGTGGCAGAGAATATACTAGTAGTTTTCTAAAGATGTGCTCAACTAATTCACTACGCATTAAGTAAGGCGATTTGTTAGTGGTTTCTAATCCTAAGAATTACGGTGTACGGTTACTTTTATCTGTTTAACAGTTCATTCCCTCATCGCGTAAAGCTGAGTGAAAACGTTTTTTCCGTTTTACCGCAGGGTATGTTACTTCTGGCACTGATGTTACATCGTTTTGGTGTCAGAGCTAGAGGGCTAACGGATGTGCGAGTTGATTTCTTCAAACTTATATTTAGAGTGACGGGTTGACAGCTGTTCAATTTTGAAGTACGTCAACTATAGCTGGCGATGGCATCTGGTATACATACTTTTATTCTCCTTTCCGTCTCTCGATTTTCAATATTTTGGTCCTTAACTTTTCAACAAATTGACCGATTCCTCTAAAATGTCACCAGGATAACTATGGGTCACGCGGATGTCGCGTATCAAAATTGAGGTCAGTAGGTCAAAGGGCAAGGTAACCGTGTGAATGGATGCATTAATTGGAAGCGAGTTGTCGGGTACCAAGAATGAGGTCAAATATTCAACGACTAAGGCGACTGACCACCAGCAACTCACTGCACCTGCAAGTCTCATAGAATACGTTTTAATGACGTAGTCCATGATGCCAATTTGGTTGTTGTTCCCACTACCGTATATTTCAATGTATGATATATTCGCTAATTTTGTAACATTTAACTAATGTAAGGCATTTATATTATCCCCGGGTCGCAAGAAAAAAACATATTCATGTAAATATTGATTTGCTGTGGCGTACGGCGTCCTAAGATCTGTCGTTTTTAATTAGTAGTCTCCTTTGGAGCTTGTCAAAATTAATAGTTAACTCTGCAAAAGTTTAGAACAAACTCAACTCTACAAAATGGCTGCCATTACTCCGTGATATCGATAATATATCACGCATGAATGAACTTTGTAATTCTCTCCACATAAAACTTCATTATGCTGTTGTTCCATGTACCGGGGCTCAATTACTTAGGGAGGCGTAATAATGTAGTCGAATTCGAGTTGAAAAAGGTCGCTGGGAGCGTCGCTTTTATTCCATGCCCACTTGAAATTGCCGAATGTTATCCCATGATGCATTGTGTTTCCATGCCAACTGGATGCCAGTTTGCACCTGAGTAGGTCAATGATGGCGAACTATTACTTCATTTATGCCCACAATGCAGCGCATTGATGTCACCAGGTGATATGTCTATTACAAAGTTAATTTAAGCCTGATACATTATAATATAGCGGGAAAATGGTTGTCATTTTGTAAATTTCATTTTGCTACAAACGCCACAAAAAAAACGAGAATTGAAAGCTTCATAGTTAAGAATCAGGGGGACTTGAGAGATTTTGACATTTTGTTTGTCAGGTTGAAATTTTCAAAAAGGCACTCCGTTATCAAGGGTGCATTATTTCATCTCAGAAAGATAGGAAACACAATTAACACAAGATAATATGACTATTTCTTTGAAGTAATTCGACAAAATGACTTTCAAAATTTCAAAAATGTCACAAGTCCTAATTCCCCTTAACTGTTGAAGCTCCAGAGTAGACGACTGATTAAAATGGACACTGTCTTAAATAATTTGATTGGTCACTAGTTTCAATCTAATCCGATTGAAAATCAGTCTATTAGATTGAAAATCCCAGTTTATTAGGATCTATTAGATTGATTTTTCAGTCCACATTAGATTAATTCTGTTCTTTTTCAATCTAATAGATTGAAAGAAAATCACTCGAATCGAAAGATTGACATTTTAATCCGTTTAGAGTAGATACTGTCCCTAACTCCAAGCACCTCAGATTATTTCGCTTTCGCTTCCAATCTATTGCTGCGATTGAAATTATTTTATTTATTATAAAATCACAATGAATTTAATGTAGAGTAAAAGTTCAATGATATGCATCATAGTGAATTGGAATTTATCAATCTGATAGATTATCAGTCGCATTAGATTGGTCACTAATAACAATCTAATTATTAAGAGAGTTACACAAGGTTTGCCTCGAATGTGCAAATTATTCCGATGAAATAGTCCTTAATGTGCTAATAGGGGTCTACTTGACCTGAGTGAAATTAAATCTCTACAGAAATTGGCCTGGGTCTCTTTGCTAACATGCACGAGTACAGTGGGCGGTATCAGCCAGTTCTATGAGTTGTTCTACATTTGGATGTCCTTAGTCAGTCCAAATATCCGATAGCCGTGCGGTTCGAACCTTCGAAAAAGAATAGCAAAGCTCCTCCAGTGCAAGCACTCGATGCTTCTTTCTCGCACATTGGCTTAAATAACTGTGTCAGTTTCTGTAAAGGCGTCACTGGGTTATTTCCACTGGTGAGCTCCCGACATGTTCTGATTGGTTGACACTTCGTACTCGTCATCGACATTGGCGAGATCCGAGTACATATTTCATTCTCCGAAAATGATGAATATCGCTTCGGAGAAACAGGAACGGAGTCGAGTGTAAACAGGATCACACATCTTAAGTCATTTCCAAGTAATATGGAAGTATAGATTACATTTCCAAGATATACATGTATGACCAAGATTTAAAAAAAAATGGTCGGAAATACTGACTTATCATCAAGATTTAATTTCCAAATCCTGTTGAACGAATATGTGTTATTGTACGAAAATGGGCATTACATATTTACTTAACTGTAATTTCCATTAAGGATAGCTGACCCCTTAGAGGCTGTGTTTGCACCCCCGTGGCAATTTTTCTTCTGTATCAATACATATACACGATAACCATAATAAACTCTATATTTTATGAAAGCGTATATCATAGGGATTCAATCTACATGATCTTTATAACCGATGCTGCTACTGTGTAGAAAATATTCCAATATTAATCAATTCAAATGAAAACAATAGCGTCCATTTTTCAATTGAAGTTTCATGAAACTGTTGATCTTGTTTCAAGTTTGATGGTATACCTTGAGACAACTCGAACTAGTAAACTTTATCTTATTTTTTTCAAATTTTTGCCTGGTTTTGTTTTTACAGCTATTTTACTAAAATAAATTTTTAAAAAACGTACTATTTTACGGCCATTATCTTAAAAGTTAAATAATTACAAAACTAAGCCGAACTTACAAAAAGTGAGATAAATTTACTAGATCATCTTATAAGTAACAAACATGCCAAATTTCAAAAGCGTTGCACGGATACTTTTCGAGAAATAAACGTTTAAATTTCGGAATCTGTAAAAAAATGAAAGGCTAGAAATCGGGCAAAATGTGTCCAGTTATACATATGATGAATTAATCCTTTTTTTTTTTTGCTTGAATTCCATTGTCAAGTACATTTTTAATCTGTCTTATGAGACCTTCTCGAATTCTTGTTTATTTTAGATAACTATTACACTTTATTCATGGAGGCTGTTTAAAATCCAATTTAAACTTAAAATACTTGCTAAAACTTGTTCAGCTGAAAATGTTCACACCGACGCTGATGACTTCACGGCGGGTGTCTCAGCGAAGTATCAAAGTGTTGAGTACACTTTCATATGTTTACATTATAATTAGAAACAAAAATACGGATGTTTGCATGGTTTTGATCAGACGGGGGTAGATTAATGTAAATGAGTATGACTTCTAGATAATCAGCTTACCAAAATACTGTGGATATGAGTTTTGGAAAGGGAAATTTAACAGTAGCCAAGCCCATGCAAACTATTGTTCTATTTTTACGACAGACTATTAGGGTGGCACCTCCTGTGAGTCAATTGACAGTACAATTCACACTCAGGCAGCTATTAATGACTTACAATAGACAGTCCCGTGAAAGGTTAATCTTTTCCCAGCTGCATATCGGATCACCTGTAAGGCAATTTTTCCAGTGCCTCAAAAACTAAATTTTTAATCCTAATATTGAAGCACTTCTAATTAGAATTTTGATTTCATTTGTTCACCAAATGTTAGACGAAATAATGAATATTTGAATGAAGAAATAAAAAAAAATGACCAATTTTGACCCTCTAAGGAGACAGCTATCCTTAAATCTGCTTCGGGGATAAATTTGTTGCCTCGTGTTCTAGAACGTCATAAGCACATGACTAAATTAAAATTTTATTCGAAGTAGCAACGACGGATGAAATTCTTCAATTACCCTGTAATAACACGACAATCTACAACAATCTACATTGTTGAATAGAAGCTATGTCATATTTCAAACATCCAATAATACAAGCGTCTAGTCCGTCACTCACTCACTCACTGTAACTCCAGCCAGGACTCGGAGTTGCATCTGTAACTCCAAACAGGACTTATTATTATTACCGTGGAGCTCCCGAGGATTGACCTGGGGTGTCGGTGTGCACACTCCAGGTCATGGTAAGAATAGGCCTCTGCCCCTCAGAGAGCTTGTGGTAAGAGGCGACTAACTGCGGCACCCGTGGGGTTTCCGGGTGTGTAAAGGAATAGGACCCAAACGTTGTGATATGACTGAAATAATGTTGAAAACGACATTAAATCATATTCACTCACTCACTAACCCATTTAAGGGTCACTTTTGCGGTCAGATGAGGTAGAAAAAAATGGGTAAAAATCAGTTAAAAATTAATATCCACCGTTATTATTGTAACGAATGGATATCGAAGCTGAATTAGTTGTATGAGTGTATAATTTAACTTATTCATATATAACATGTTAATTATTAGAATTTTATGGTCACTTCTGGATAAATGAGATAAAAATGGGTAAAAATCCGTAACAAGGTAATATCCGCAGCATTTATTGTTACGAAAGGGTACCATGCTTGATTAGTTGTAAGTAGTGTAGGGTTTATGTAGTGTAGGGTTTAAGTAGTGTTTAGTAGTGTAGGGTTTGAGTAGTGTAGGGTTTAAGTAGTGTAGGGTTTAAGTAGTGTAGGGTTTAAGTAGTGTTTAGTAGTGTAGGGTTTAAGTAGTGTAGGGTTTAAGTAGTGTAGGGTTTAAGTAGTGTAGGGTTTAAGTAGTGTTTAGTAGTGTAGGGTTTAAGTAGTGTAGGGTTTAAGTAGTGTAGGATTTAAGTAGTGTAGGGTTTAAGTAGTGTTTAGTAGTGTAGGGTTTAAGTAGTGTAGGGTTTAAGTAGTGTAGGGTTTAAGTAGTGTAGGGTTTAAGTAGTGTAGGGTTTAAGGTAAGCATAGTAACCAGTATGTATTCATTAGGTTGTCTGTCGAGGATTATGCAAATACACTCAACAATGGACCCAAGATGACCAAGATGTCTCGCTCGTGATAAATTTGCACAATGAATCAGGAATAGTGCCTTGAACTATACGAGCAACACGAAAATGTATGATTTCCAGATGAACCCATAACCCTGCCACTCTGAATTTGACCATCAAATCTTGATCCTAGTGATATGTCATTAGATTCAGAATGGGTATAGGATGGTGGGCTGTGCTTAGAGATCTTTGGTTTTGAAAAATTTGCATAATGAGCAAGAATAATTCCTTCAGCTATACGAGCAAAATGAATAAATGTGATTTTCAGTTGACCTCATATGACGGCCATTTTGAAATTGACCATCAAATCTTACATACATGTAAATAGATTCAAACTTGGATATGGTCAGAGCTCTCTCGGTTTTGTTAAATTTGCACAGTGAGTTAAGAATAATGCCCTGAACTAGACGAGCAAGATGAAAAAGTATGATTTTCAGAAGACGCCATATGGCCGCCATTTTGGATATTTAAATAGATTCAAACTGGGCGTAAGATGTTCTGCTATGGTCAGAGATCCATCGGTTTTGCTAAATTTTCTCAGTGAGCTAACAACAAAGTCTATTATATGAACAACCTGAAAAACGTGCGATTTATGCGTGATCCCACATGACAGCCAATTTGAATTAACGCATAATGGTTAATCGCTAGAATTATGGAAATGGATTAAAAATTAGCTCAATGTTATATTCCAAAACTTGGTATCCACCTTATCTTGAACAATACTGCACGGAAAAGTAATTAACAAACAGTACAATATATATGAAATAAAACATAATTTTTCATCATTTTTGACCTCATTTGACCCTAAAGTGACTCAATTCAAAAAATTATACGTGCTAGCCATACCTGCGTTGAAGCCCCAAACTACATAAAACTAATTTAGCGTGGATACACATTGATAACAAATATCACGATGGAAATTAAGTTAGGAACGATTTTTACCAATTTTGATCTTATTCGACCCCAAAAATGACCGTTAATGCTTGAAAATGATTTCTATCAATTCCATGGCTAACTGCAGCCTATGAGATATGATGTTCTATCCGTACTGGTCCCAAACCCAAAGAAATATAGACTTTCAGCATATCCACATTTTGGAACCTTGAAAAAACAACACATTTGAGTATCACCAAACTTTGCAATTGGATATGACTTGGGTGTTCAAACTTTCTTCTATGTCAGGGCGCATTCGTATAAGAGTTATAGGCTGTCCATTTTAATTAGTCGTCTGCTCTGACCTTGTCAAAAATCGCTGTATAAATTTTCTTTTTCGCATGGTGTGGAACAAACTGAACTCTATAAAGTAACCACCATTACACCGTGATATCGATAATATATCGGGTCTGAAATAACTTTGTAATTCTCTCCACATAAAACTCAAGCACAGTTGTTTCATGTACGGGGTCTCAATTACATAGGGAGACGTCATAATGTAATCGTGTTTACTAGCACAAAGATCTACATTGCCGTGTATGGTACTAGAGGTGTGTGCGATTTATTATTCGGCAATTTCACTGGGCATGGGATATAACCGACACTCTCACGGACCTCCTGCTATTACTTTATAAGGCATCAATGACCATTGTGCCAGTGAGCATGAATAAATTATGACGTATCCCTATGTAATTGAGGTCCCGTACATGAAACAACTGTATTGGAGTTTTATATGGAGAGAATTACAATGTTATTTTAAGCATCATATATTATCGATATCACGGAAAAATGGTAGTCATTTTGCAGAGTTCAGTTTGTTCTACACGCCGCAAAAAAAGAAAATTTATGCAGTTAACTATTGGCTTTTGATCAGCTCCAAAGTTGGCGACTAATTAAATGGACAGACTTTAGTATTGAACTCACAATTGTCCTGAACGCTATCTTCCGTACACAGATGACTCGGGTGCTCCAAATAATTTCAGGAAGTTTTCCCCAATATGTGGATAACCAAGGCGCGCAAGGGATCTCCGCGTATATTGTCACAAACATACAGTGCAGATACAGTTAGTAATTTGGGACAGTGCGGGCCAAATTTCATTTTTTCCTCATATGGAGATGACTTAGGAGCTCCAAATTACTTACTTTCGATGATGCATACATGGGTTTTAAGGGATGCTTTCTCGAAATGATTTTGATTGTCCCCCTCGCGTAGATAGAGGACAAAGATTCTGCTAATTATTTTATGTTTTTTACACATATGCACTAGTTTTAATGCATTGGCGAATATACGGTGAAGGGTTTGGTGATTCAACTGACCACTTCTCATTTCGGACAAATTCCGATGACTTTTAATTCAAATCGACTATCCTAACCAGTTTTGTCACAATTCGGTTTGGGACAAAACGTTTCGTCGAATTTGCACGAAGTGTTAACGCGATTTAAATTGCATGCATTTTTTTCAAATTGGCGAAATTTGTGATAAAACGCTTCCTGCATAGCTATTGATGCCTGTCAGCGGTGTTACGTGTCACAGTTGTTACCATTTGAGATGTAAACACCATGGACGTGAACATGTAACACCACTGACATATTTAGGAATGCCTGTAAAATAATAATTCAATGGGATTTGAATGTAAATAAACATTCTAGTTCGGTGGTGTTGCATGTGGTCAGTGGTTATACTGTGGTCAATGTACGCCTATCAGTGGTAACACCACTGACAAATATAGTCGGGAAAATAATCCCAGAAGAGTTCCGGTTGATGTTCAAATATGTATATATTTTCTGATATGAAAGGAAAATGCGAAATGATACACATTGCACAAGTCAAACAAGCAAATCTCTATATTTTTAATGCAAATTTAGTTTCAGGGGAAGAATTGCTCCCCCTCTTTGGTTAGAGTTAGATAAGTTTTAAAGAGATCCGAATGTGATAAGTTGAAATCAATTTACTTTGTAAGTATATGCCCAAAATTCACGTGTATCACCAATGACAAACACACAAATACTCGAATCAGACTTTAGATTTCCGTTCCTATATATCTGTCCAAAGTTTGCCTTTAGTGAACAACTAAACTGGTATAGCTCAAATTGACCACACATACATTTCATTTTCGCTTTAGTTAAATTCGCAGCTATTGCATTTGGAAAACAACACTCATCCTTTTCCAGGGAATGACAGGTCGATGGGGAATATCTTTCCAAGAAAAGGAAAGGGGGCGTGTGCAAACATGTTTACTCTTTCTTACGTCATTTTCGAAGAAACACGGATATAGAGAATTACATTTCGAACTTGTGTATGGCCAGGGTTGTTAATAAGTTTCGCTAAAAATGCTGATCTTTCATCAATATTAAATTACCAAGCCCTGTTCTAGCGGATGTAGCCGCATCGGACTCTGTATATATAATACGGACTATGGCAGAGAGAGAGTATTACGATATATTAGACATTTAGACGAACTTGAGAACGAACATGGACTTTCAAAGAGTTTCGTGGTTGCTGGTGCTTGCCATCCTGCAAGTTAGCGATGCCGGGTAAGTCATTTTCATGATATATATACTCTGAGAATGGTTGCTTCTTATGGCTTTTCTGGCGTTTTTGGAAACTCCAAATGTCTTTTTCAGATTACATGCTATATAGCTCCAGTTTTCAAAGGTACCTGAATTGGTTCTCCATATGTCACAATATTCGGTTCTTTGACAAACAAATACTGCCCTGAAAGGAGAACCAATTTGTGTGGGGCGGGGGGGGGGGGGGATGAGGTTCAAACAAATTACAACGGCGTTTAACATGCAAATCCTTCATTTAGATTTTCAGAAATCCACCGAATAGCCAATTAATTATTATTTAGCACTGGATTATAACGATTGTTCTCACTCATAAAAGTAATATTTCACTACAGTTAAATAAGGCTTTTGTCATTTAACTACTGTGAAATATCGGTATGTCGTCAAGCTAGCGCGTGGTACTACCACCTTCCATAATTAAATGAATAAATTTACAAAACAGCATCCAAAATAACTCGAATAATGTGGAAAATCTGAACTAACGCACGCGTTTTCCGAGATTTGCGGCGCGAACCCTTCCTCATGCATACACACTGGCTAATTTGAAACAATGAAACGATTGGAATGAATTCATAAATCTGATTTATGTCATAGTGAACTAGTCTAAATAACCATAACCATGGTGACATCGGAGGCGTAGAAATTTTAAACGAGAAATAGTTCCATGTGATAAGGATTACTCGGGCAAAGCAAGACAGAAAAAAAAATTAAACAACATAAATAATAAGCAGCCTGGAGACGCTTGAATATCCCAAATATTTTTCTCGTGTCTCGCGAGCCGAGTTATCCTTCAATACATACAAATTTTTTTAAACAAAACACCAAATATTTTAAGGTTTCAGAATCCGTACAGCGACAAAATTGTCAAAACCTTATCAGTGTTTGCTCAATACAATTGCAATAAATAAAGTCCCCAAAACGAGTTATGCATTTTCTGAAAGTTATTCTTTTAGCGAACTGGAATTTAGTAACAATTTTATTCTTTTTAACACCGATATATTTGAAATGTAAGGGTTTTTGAAAGTTTAGCCTTGGAATGTATTCGCAGATTTCTTCGTAAACAGTATAATTTTCACACAAACTAAACCCACTTAATTTCGACCCGGAATAATTCGAAAAAATCAACTTTCAAAGGAGTATATGAATAACTATGAAACGGAGGCGAATTTAGAAAAAAACTGAGGCATTCTTATTCATTTACAATGTACAGCTTTGCGTTCAATTTTCAGGACTTAACGCTCGATGGTATAGGAGGCGAATCTGAAAAACGTGGTTAAAATTGTAAACGGAAAAACAAACAAGCAGAAGCTGCCGATGTACGTTTTCTTTAAATTATGACCAACGGATTCTTCAATCAAGTTCATTAACGTATAACCCAGTGTCAACCTCTTAATTTTCAATATTATTTGTTAATGGAAGAAATTCAATTATTCGATCATTTGATCACCATATACTAAATAAATATACGGGGATCATCTGTATGGCTCGCCGAATAATCCAGTTTTGTCTGACAGCTTATTTAGAAAGTTTATTATTTTTGAATAAGAAAATATTTCCTTGTCCCTTTTTTCACCGACTTATAGAGCTGATTTTCAATTTTTGGATCAGGCAAACACGTTTATTATTTTTTTTTATGGAAGCATGTTAGGAATTCAAGATCCTTACGAATGCACAGCGGTGAGTACCGTACTACCTGTATCGACTGAATGTAAGTCATAATCTATACAGATGCCAAACCTCGAGTTATGTAAAGTGATGTTTACCATTCTGAAAAAAAACAGACTCAGAAATCGATTATCTAATTGGATCTGATCTCCTTCATATCTCAAGGCTGTCATTGACCTAAATGGTAGGAAAATAACCCTCTACGTTACCTTATCTTTCACAATCAATGCGATATGTCCGCAAAATTAAATTATATACAAGACTATTTGCATAATAATGGATTGATGATTGATTAGAATATATATCCTGGCCTATTTAGGCGGCTTTGCTTTTGGGCGTAAGGAGGATTTTGTTCTGTAACAAAAATATGACGCCCCAAACCAAAACCGCTCTTTGTTTTTTTTCAAATAACCAACCTTCCTAATATATTATGTAAAAATATCATTCTGGTTTGAGATGTATTTTATATACAAGAGAAAAGCAATTAAATAGTCCTGGGAGCATATTTCGGTCAATCCTAAATTTATTTACATGCAATTAACCATAGCAATATATATTTTATTCGAGGCTGATGTTTCAGTATAGCTTCACAAAACATATTGTTTATCAGGTTCTTGGATTTGAAAAAAATGTTATTATTACGGTGTCACATAAAGGAGATTTGTGTACATACATATCACATGTGAAGGAAAGCCCTGAGGGTACCCATTCCTCGAGTATTATCTAGGTCTCACCGCAGATTTCTCGATCTTGCAGATATCAAAGTAAGATCGCAATGTGGAAGATGGTTGTTACTTTTCGTAATTTCCAATTAATACTGCGAATATAATTTCGGGGATGTTCATTAGCCATAAGTAAAGACTGTCCCTATAAACACAGCCATATCTCACAAATATAGGCATATCAAACGCCAGATATGCAGAACGCACGAGAAAAGTGGGACTTGAACCTCCCTACTGCCAAAATGCAGCCGATCCCTTCCAACTATTTCACTGAGTTTTCCCATTCACTTAACCTACTGCATGATTAAGCCGCATCTGTGTGCACCCCAAAAATCATATGCGCCCGTTTTCTGCAGCTCCCTGTAGTTTCATCTTCCAGACTCTTTCCGCGCCAATTCGTGTTGATTTCAGTTGGGCAGAAATTAACACGAAAATGCTATAAAAGAGACAGCAAGTTATGAAAAACGGGTGCATATTACACATAGACGCGGTTAACCGTTTAAGAGATGACACGAACGGATGAACTCTTTTCCTGAGTGAGGTAGGTGGGAAGATTCGATGGCATTTGTGCTGTAACAAGGTCTTCCGTGTGCCTTCCGAACGTATTCAAATTCCGGTTTTTTATTTTGCGGTTAGTTCGCAAGGTCACAGAAACCCCATATACCGTCAGTACACTGTTAAAAATATATGAATGCTCCGACCATATAAACTTTGGTCGAAGGATATCCCATCAGGAAAAAGTTGGTCGGAAATTCTTAATCGAAAAATCGACCAATCAATATACAGTCGCTCCGACCAGGAAAAGTGTGATTGGGTGATAATAGTTGGTCCCTCACGTCTTACCATAGACACAGGTGACAAAAAATTTCTTGGTCGTTTCGATCATTTTATTCTAACAACGTATATCGGACTAGCTGTTCATCAGACTTCTCACTAGGCTATACACATGTGCAAGCTGCACACAATCGCCCTCTAATTTGTGGAGACGGAAGATTATGTCCACTACTAGTCCGGGACAGCCTGTTCACTCGAGATGTCTTGAATCTGTAACAGCCAGGTCGTTATATTTGTTCTTGTTTAGATTTCAAAATACATCTATTTTATAGTGTAAAACTGTGAATTTAATTCGCGATACTGTAACGAAGACGACAGGCTCACCGCACAGGGGCTCGTTAACGTTGTTAATTTGGTTAATCATGTTGATTGGGTGTCATGGTTTCTTCACGACCTCAACCGCCCATGAACATATTTAACCAATTCACAACAGTAACGAACTCCTGCGCTCACCGATGGTAGTGGAATATTGGAACTACTGTGCTGCCTCGGAAGCTTTATTGCAGTGATCAGGTCATAGATAAACCAATAATGTGCCCTATCAATCTTAATTGCAATGAAAACCTGCAATGGTTGTGCAATCACTTTGAGCAGTTTGGGTGTTCATATCGTCAGTTACAATCAAATCGTGACTGAGACACAATACTCGAGATGGCCACCTAGTATATCATTTACCAGATGCGACGTTAAACTTCAAACAACCAACCAACCTAATATATCATTTGGGGAAAAATACTGATCAGAGATACGGCTTTGACGATACCAACATCGTGATGTCTTGCATGTGTCACTAAAATCTCTTGACCATTTCTCTATATCAAGGAAATACATTCTTCCCACCCCCCACCCCCTCTCTCTCTCTCTCTCTCTCTCTCTCTCTCTCTCTCTTTAGCATAACTAACTTTGGGTGTGGTAAATATAATATTAGTAGAAAGTCATGACAAAACTCAAATTGATAGATTTTACTACTAAATTTATTTTTCTCCCTAGTCAAATTTCCCAGGAAATAGACGACGGATCCGGATTTACAGATCCACTTACAGTAGGACGCCGGACTGAGGAGCTTGGAGATAAGTTGTCCGAACTCCGACTGGAAGAGATTGAGAAGATCGATAATCAATTATCACAACTCCAGCGACAGCGACAGGAACTCCTACGATCGCGAATCGAGGAATTGAACAATCAACTGGCCGAACAGAAGTTTCGAGGAGAGCAAATAGAGCAACAACTAACCGAACTCCGAGGACAACGGATTCAGGATATCGAGAATCAGCTATCACAACAGGAAATCAGGGGGAAGCGGATTGGGGAGCTGGAAGATCAACTTTCCAACCAGACAATCATACGATCGCAGATTGAGGCGATCCAAGAACAACGCATCGAGGAATTGAAAAATGAACTGAACGAACAGAAGCTGCGAGGACAACAGACAGAGCAACAACTAACCGAAATTCGAGGACAAATGCATGACCTCAAAGGAAAATATGCCCGTAAGTATTTAAATCCGAGTGATAACGTACCGTCATTTATCTTGACCTACTGAATGGGTTAAACTTTTCAATCCGTAAACGCACGTGATGTCATATAACCCATCAAGATATGATCCTGCCAACAAAGTGTATGGATTATTCCTTTGATCTCCAAATATGGCAAGGAGTGGCTGTATTGCTTTTTAAAGAGAAATGGAGTAGCCAATCTTTTAAATTTGAAGAGATCATACACGGGCACTTCTTGTAATATGGACCAGGGAATATTTATAAGGCTTTGACATCACCAAACCTTATTCTGATGAGAAAATGTGAATTGATTTGGGAATGCGAAGATTCATTGCATTTAACGTCGACAGAATTGCAGACGCTAGACGAGTTTAGACTTTTTACTTTTCCATTGATAAGATTTTTGTTGGGCAAATATTTACATGTAGATCTGTACATGGAAATTTGTTGAACCTTTCGTGGGATGATTATAAAACTTGGTGGACATGTTTCATGTTTTCCTTGGTCAGACCTATCCAGCAGTAATCCCACACGGAACTGCCCTCTTCAGCCGTTATCCCAAATGGCACTGGCCTATCCAACAGTAATGCCACACGGCACTGACATATCCAGCAGTAATCCCATACGAGACTGGCCTATCCAGCAGTAATCTCACACGGGGCTGACCTATCTAGAAGTAATCTCGCAATGAACTGCCCAATGTAGCAGTAATCCCACACGGCACTGATCTATCCAGTCATAATTCTACATGGGAATGACCTATCCCGCTGTAATCCCACACAGGGCTAGCCTATCCAGCAGTAATCCCACACGGGACTGGCCTCCCCAACAGTAACCCACACGGGATTACCGTGGGCAGCAATAATCC
This sequence comes from Hanleya hanleyi, assembly GCA_036873755.1. Lineage (NCBI taxonomy): Eukaryota > Metazoa > Mollusca > Polyplacophora > Lepidopleurida > Hanleyidae > Hanleya > Hanleya hanleyi. Next base: position 63,156 of record JAVTVY010021918.1, read on the forward strand.
CACACAGGACTACATATGCAGCAGTAATCCTACACGGAACTGACCTATCCAGCAGTAATCCCATACGAGATTCACCTTCCTAGCATTAATCCCAGACGGGACTGGCCTATCCAGCAGTAATTCCATATGGGATACGACTATCCAGCAGTTATCTCACACGGGACTGGTCTATTCAGCAGTAATAACACACGGGACTGGCCCATCCAGTAGTAATCCTACAAAGGACTGGCCTATCCAGCAGTAATCTCGCATGGGACTGAACTTTCAAGCAGTAATCTCGCACTGGACTGCCCTATGTAGCAGTAATCTCACGTCATCCATCCATAGTCCTACACGGAATTGAACTCTCTGGTACCAATACAAGATGGGACTGATGTTATTGTCTGTACCTGATAATCTATTCCAGACAGCATTGTCTGTACCAGATCATCTATTCCAGACAGTATTGTCTGTACCTGATCATCTAAGTCAGACGTTATTGTCTGCACCAGATAATCTGTCAGATCTTTTTGTCTGTCCCAGATCATCCATGTCAGATGTTTTTGTCTGTACCAGATCATCCATGTCAGACATTGTCTATACCAGATCATCTATTCCAGACATTATTGTCTACCAGATCATCTATTCCAGACATTATTGTCTGCACCAATAACTCCCGAACTAGTCAACCGATTGACTTTAAACTTGGAGAGTGTCTTGACATTGGTGAGAGGATGTTTGGAATTGCTTTTCATTTACCTGTGTAATCCAAGATGGCCATCATCAACCATCTTGGATTGTCAGCAGTTTGATCTAGACACATTCCTTGTCTGACCAATAACTCGGTAACTTTTGAAATGATTGGCGAGAGAACAGTTGCGATTGCTTTCCAGTTACATGTATAATCCAAGATGGCCGCCATCGGCCATCTTGCATTGATGGATCTTTACACATTTCTTATCTGACCAAAAACTATTGAACTACTCGACTTCAAATTTGCAGAGTGTCTTCTGATCGTTGAGAGGACAGTTGGCATACTTTCAGTTACCTGTGTACTCCAAGATGGTTGCAAGGCATCTTGGATTTCAGCAGTTTGATTTTGTCCTGACATTAACTCCAGAACGAATGAACCAAACAATGTGTCATGCTGGTATTATGAATCGTATTAAATCACTTGTATGCAAACTAATCATCTGATGTTACATGTACAGCAACGTTTTATCTGACTGTGAATTAATAACGTTGTGACATTAACATGAAATTATTTCCAAACAATTATTGGTTGAATGCCATCTACATCTATGCGTTCAATACGGCTGCAGCTTCACCGGATCACCCCAGAAGGCGAGATGTTGGGGTTCTCAGAACGCTTGTCTACTTTACCGTATGAAATGTGTAGACCTCAATCTCATTTGTGCTGCCCCATCTTCGCATAGCCAAGTCGAACACTAAATGTATTTTGTCTTGGCCAAACATAACACATTTTCTGATCGAAAGACGGTGTGCTATTCCATGGTCCATATTATGAGAAGTGCGACAGTATGACGTCTTTAAAATTTAAATTTGATTGGCTATTCGAAGGATAAGAAAAATTCTGGTCTGATATCAGCACAACCACAACTAGCTATATTTGGAAATCACACGGACATAAAGAAAATACTCGCTGCGCGGTGATGGCCAGCTCATTTCTTGTTTGGCTGTAAGAGATGACATGCGTGTACGTTTTGAACATTGAAGAGTTTACCTCATTCAACAGGTTAAGGTAGATGACTGAACAATATTGTAGTATTTAACGTGTAACGTGATGGTGGGGCCGCCCATTTACTTCTTCGGTCAGTGCTACATACTGCCGTGTTCGGTTATCCAGCAGGTATTAATTCACCTCACTGTTGTAAACACTGGAACAACTGCTCCCTCTATCATATCGTGTCTTAAAAGGACCTGATTATGAATAGTGATATTGATGTTCATCAGGCCCATTGTAAGTCCAGAAGCTAGAGGGAGCAGTTGTTCCAGTGGTTACACCATTTAGATGACTTTACCATCAGCAGGATAACCCCATTATATCGCGTTGTCAATCAGCCTTGTCACCTCATCATGCTCATATCCAAGTCTATTACAGAATTATATCTCTTTCTCTTTGCTAGATCTGGAAGCGAAAGGCAGGACACTCTACACTGCATGTAAGTACATGTATATATGATCCACCAACACAATGTGTCAGAGACACTGACGTAACCACGTACGTTGGTGGGAGTTGCTTAATCTGAGCAGTGCAGATACAAAGTACTGCGGCAATAAAACGAATAAGATCTTACCGCAGATGCCTGGTAATCTGGTGACCTACTGGGGGTCCTTTAATTTGTGATAGTTTTTCTCACTGTCAACTGTCGACTGCATGTTTTTCTCCTTTCATCTTTTCACCATTAGAGCAATCTACCACTTTGCCCTTGAACGACACGTTCTCTGCTAGTCTTGAGTCTGCCAGAGTATATGAAAGACCTCTAATACTGAATGATACCTGTAAATTCACAGGAATAGTTAATTTAAACAACTCAAAAATAAAAATATTATTCACCTCATATTACGTTATATTATAATGTATAGCAATAATTCTATATACGAATAACTACTTTAGACACAGAGAGGCCAAACACGAGTTTTCTCCAAAAACTAGATAATAATAAATAATTTCCGCGTCAATGCTAAAAAAAACCTCCAAATATGCATGCAATGATTTTTAAAGGAACACAAGATGGATTCAAACAGGAGGGACGCGGTCAAGAGTTCTCAATGATGACAGCAAGACATCATGCTGTTCTTTCACATATAAAATCCTTATCTCTGACCAGTGTTCTTTATCCAAATGAATTTCCGAGTCGTTTTTTAGAGTCTGGAGTTTCTCAGTCTTATAAGGATCACAATCCACACAGTTGAAATAATAATTAATACGTATTTTTTAGGTGAGAGTGGCAGTATCGAATCTGAATTTTGCGATGGTGTCACTATGGCAGAATGCTTCAACAAACGAAAACGTGCTGTCTTCAAGAACACTTTCTTGAAGGCGCCTGAGGTAACCTGGGGCATTAACTACGCCGATTTAAATCACAGGGCAAATAGCCGGGTAGGTATCCTCCTGGACAGTCTGAACCGGAAACATTTCGTGTTGAAGTTCTCTTGTTGGGCCACCGCCCACTGTTACGAGGTTCATGTCAAATGGATGGCATGTGGTCTCGTCTCTGGAGAATAGTAATATCCTAAATCATCTCAAGAATTTGCGATCACCCATGGCGATGCTATAATATATGTAATAGTGAGATTCACAACCATTAACATACGTATTGGCCAGCCAAATATATATTGACCACCACAGATAATAAGTTACAGGTGGGCTAGGCTAGAACCTTTGCCCCCTATTTGGCATGAACTGTTTCATGCATGCATGTAAAGTGTACCTGTGTGGTTGAAATCAGGTATTGCACCATTCTGGATGTTATTGCTGGCCAAGTTACTTCAGTAGAACAGTTGGATCAGGTTAGTGTTTATTTAGTTGTTTATATTACCATTGTATATTATTTGAAATGATGCTCTGGATATATTCTCAAAGGTGTGTATTTTGTGTAAAGCTTATTTACCCAGTCGTAGCCTAGTTATATTATCAGTCAGATAATTTAAGGGAGAGGGGAAGGTCCAGTTTCCAACACCAAGTGAAAAATCCCAATTCAAGGTCTCGCATTAGAACACAGTAAAATACAGTTTTTACTTACGAAAAATCTTCCTTAGAATGTATAACATAAATACAGCCCCAAATTTGACTTCTTGTCCTGCAAAATGTGTAGTTTGAAGCATGAAAAATATCACATTCATAGTCAGATTTACGAAGCAAAGGTCCGACGACCAGTTAAAATGGCGTAGTATGGACAAATAAATTTACAGTTTACATTCAATGACCAACCACCTCTTAGCGGCAATTTGAAAGTACAATCCCCACAACTGTGAATAAAGTACCGTTTCTTTTTGGCATAGTGTAGAAAAATGCATCATTACACATTTACAATGAAACTTCACCACCTCGGAGAAAAGAAGCTCTTCACACAGGGTAGAAAACGATATGACGACCTCACACGTAGGGGATGTTGTGTTTACAAATTGCAGTCAGACAGGTGGTTGGGTTTAGAATAAAACAAATACATTATTTGTTTATACTAATTACAACGCATATAAGGGAAGTGGGAAGAGGTGCCGACATACTGACAGAGCCACACGACTTCACAGTATAGTCTTCTGGTTAACCTATTCTAAAGCACATACCAAGAATCTAACGATTCGTGTTATGTGTTGTATCTCAGGTACGCTTTTATTGTACCTCTTCATGTGGCAACTTGGATGACATGACCACACGGCCCCTGGCACTGGCATAAGCGGTATTCAATACAAATCTGGAGAGCTATGATGGAAATGCTCTAACAACTCGTATATTGGTAATTGGTGAGCTGTGTCGCTATGACAACTCGTAGACTGGGGATCGGTGAGCTGTATCGTCGTCAGATGAAATGACGGCATTTAACACCAAAAAAAAGTCATTTTAACTACTCGTCGGACCTCAATCAAGTCTCAATAATGGTTCGTTTTGTAAATCCCGGATATTACCAACATATATAGACATACAAGATAGTAGATGCAAATTCTGCAAGATAATCTTACAGTGGTACAGTAATTATGATATATAAAGACTTCTTTATATCACTAGCGGTTAGCAGCATTTCTACATGTATCAAATATGCGCTGTAGCCTACCCATCAATTTGTATAAACATAACTGATTTGCTGTATTGCCTAACCTGAATAAAAACATCTTGAAGACAACTTATATACCCATGTTTTTTTTCTAATGATGCAAGGCTCATATACCCTCTATTGCAATGATATATGTTGATTGTACGAGAGCAGTGTATGTATCACTCCTAGTTCCCTGCGTGGAAGATAATTTCTGAACGTGAGGCTAATATTACTCCAGCCAGTGAATACACGAGTTGCCGGTCGTCTGAAAGCAAGGAGCAAGATTTAGATACAGCAATGCCTTCAACATGGGGCTTCGGAAAATCACCGTCATAAGTTTGTTTACAGACAGTGCCAGAAGCTGACATGGACCTGAACTAACACTGAACTGTTCTGGAGTGAAAGAAGTCTGAAGAAATATGTAAAAAATTCTTTCAAATAACTTTTTTCAGCAACTTTCAGTTCGTGCCTATACTTACAGCATGCGTGAGGCAAAAGTTTACTCGAGGTTCGCATTGCACTATGGGAAGGAAACATGGCGTTTTTTGATATTTTAGATGACCGGCAAGGCGTGTATATATGCTCGCGTCGTCTTGAAGACGATATGACTGTCACTTAGAGGTAGCTTATTGTATGTCTTTACGATATCTGCTTGTTTGCCATTGAAAATGGAGATGGCACAATAACGCGAGTAGTGTATAAAGCATAAATTGAGTAATATTTCACCCGGATGTAGTGACGTCATGAGGAGGGTTTGAGGAGGAACTAGAAGCGCCATCTGTACACTCTGGACGCAAGGGAGACAACTCGATCTGCCAGAGTTTGGCCGCCATCTTGAATTTTTGAGGAGGTGTGCGCTTGGCGGCCATCTTGAATTGTGTGGAAAAGGGGATGTATTCCTCCGCGGTGATGCGGTCCTGGCGGTGATGCGGTCGCGGGAAAAAGCTTCCCTAGATTGGAAATACGCTGCGTGGTCCGATGGGGTCGAGTGAGGTATCAAAGTGAAGCATTCGTGAAGGAGCATCTGATGGGCTTGGTGTGGGGTTGACATATCGGCATTATGCGCATGCGCGGTGGCCCAAGGGTATGGAAATAGACGTTTTGAGAGCTAGGGGAGTCCCTAATGGGTCTATGGAGGCGTATGAGGTATCAAAGTGATGCCCATGTGGAGGGGCATCTGATGGGCTGGATGTGGGGTTGAAATAGGGTCATCCTGCGCATGCACGGTGGCCAAAGGGTATGAAAATAGACGTTTTGGAGCTAGGGGAGTCCCTAGTGGGTCGATGGAGGCGTATGAGGTATCAAAGTGAAGCATTCGTGAAGGGGCATCTGATGGGCTGGGTGTGGGGTTGAAATATTGGCATTCTGCGCATGCGCGGTAGATAAAGGGTATGAAAATAGACGTTTTGGAGCTAGGGGAGTCCCTAGTGGGTCGATTGAGGCGTATGAGGTATCCATGTGAAGCATTCATGAAGGGGCATCTGACTGGACTAGCGGCTCGAGCGTTGTCACCATTCTGCGCATGCGCAGACAGGGAATTGTGGGAAAAGTGTGTGGAAATAGACGTTTTGGGATGTAGGTGAGCCACTAATGGTCCGATGGGGTCGAGTGAGGTATCCATGTGAAGCCTATGTGAGGGGGCATCCGATTGGACTAGGGTCTCGGCCGTTGTCCACATTCTACGCATGCGTAGACAGGGAATTCTGGGAAAAGGGTGTGGAAATAGACCTGTTAGGGTTTAGGTGAACCCCTAATGATCCTATGGTGTCGTATGAGGTATCAGTGTGAAGCTGTCGTGAGGGAGCATCCGCCTGGGCTAGTGTGTCGTTCGTTGTCAATAGCCTGCGCATGCGCAGTCTGGCCGTAGTATAGAAATAGACGTGTTGGGGTTTAGGTAGGCCCGTATTGGGTCGATGGGATCGAGTGAGGTATCCATGTGAAGCAGTCGTGAGGGAGTATCCGACGGGGTGGGTGTAACGTGGAACTGACGTCATGCTGCGCATGCGCAGTAGAGAAAATGTATGGAAATAGACATTTTGGCGCCGACAGGGGTCACCACCCGCGCGCGCACAAACACTACCTCCAACTTTCCCGGCCCGCACCCCGGCCCGACCCAGCCCGCCCCGGCCGCAGCGCGCGCGCGCGCGGGTTTTCTGTCAGTGCGCGCGCGGATCAAAAGGACACATCCAGGTCAAACGGTCCAATGTCCAATGAGACAATGTTGCGGCATCGCTATATACAGAGCTTGAGCACAAAAAGGGGATTCTAGATGAACCTGGGAAAGATGGGCAGTTCCATTTGGACCAATCAGCGGTCGAGAAAAAGAGCCAATCAGCGGTCGAGAAAAAGAACCAATCAGCGGTCGAACAATCAGCCAATCGAATTGGGGTACTCACGGTGTGCTTTCGCCTACGTCCGCGTCTACATCCGGGTTTTTGTACACCCGGGTAATGTATTCTGGACATGGATGGGTTACCTTTGGCTCCATTCTAGGCCACTGATTGGCTAATACGGTGTTCAAAGCCAGTTTCATGCATTATGCTCATATAACTTATTGTAATAAACTTAATCTATACGTGTTGGACGAGTCTTCACTCACCGTCTTCCTTTACACGAACCTCAATGAAATGCCCGCTCCAAACCTAGACCAAAACACGTACTTGGTCTGTGGGCTGATTTCATTGGCTCTCTATTTTACTATAGTGCGCTTCCATTCTAACATTTATGGGTTACATTTTCGCCCCATCCTACACCACTGATTTCAGTTTGACTGAATCTCCACATTGGGCATTTATGCATTATGAATAAAACACACAAGACAGGGTTTTTTGGTGAGATCTCATTTTGTCTTTTATTCAGTGAACAACAACAACGTGAGAACAACCACGTGAAAACTGAAGCCCAGAACAAGGGGCTTGTAAACTTAAGCCCAGAACAGCGGGCGTGTGTACATTGAAAGAATTCAAGCCCAGAACGGGGCTTGTACATTGAAATGATGGGCGGCCCAGTCATATACGAGTACATCGCGGTCCTCGGCCTTGGGGTACTCGTCAAACATCTGTACGATGGTAGATAAGGGTCTTCCCGGCATCGATGGTACAGGTAAAACAAGCAATATTGTCCGCACACGCCACTGGTCAGGCTTTGCAACGTTTGACTGTTCCAACACCACGTCTCTGTGCCTTGATCCATGAAGTCTGTTAAATCGGGATGGAGGGGTGGCAGGCCGTACGGGTCAAAGTATTCGCCCTGCTGTTCTGTCAAGTACACGGCCACCCAATGTTCACCGGGCCGATCCATCGGGTCCGTGTTGAGAACGTAAGCAGCAGGATACATACGGTCTAATGGGAACACATCTCGGCCGAACACCCCTTGAAACATCATACGTGTCTCTGGGTCATTCTCCAGCACGGTGGTTATCTGGTCTGTATTCATGTTAGGTGGAGAAGTCACACAGCACGTTGCGCGCCTTGTCCACTTGAATGATGTTGTCAAACTCGGCGTAGCAGATCACATTGACGGTGCTCCGGAGGGCTCGTTGAAAGTGGATTTCCAACCGTAAATTGCCTTGCTTGGCCAGGGCCAGCTGATGGTCGTTCTCTAAGGTGGGGGTCAGATCGAAACAGAACAACGTGTATCCGTTCCCGTAGTCCTCCCGACTGATGAAATTCCCTTCGTCCTGGTTGATTTGACCGGTGGCTGTAAACAGGCTCTGATAGGCTCGAATGAAATTCGCGCTCCCAAAGTTCGGTGTTAAGGCCGTGGCTGGTACCTGTTGTCCATCCACATGCAGGGCCACAAAATTGATGCCGAAATGTTTAAAGTCAAACGGGTTCTCTGGGTAGGCTCCACTGAAACTGGTATTTTCCACACAGGCCAGGATCAATCGCTTGGGTAGTTCCCCCAGGAACAGGTTTTCTTTGTTGGCGCTCATATTTCCGGCAGACACAGAGAACTCTTTGGTTTGTACACGTCGGAGAGGGTACTGGGCTGGTTTTGTTTCCAAGGCTTTCATGTGCCCCAATTGAACGGCTGGATTCGGTTTCACTTTTCGGACATACAGGACTGCGTCTTCGATGACAATCTTATAGTCAGCTGCATGCCCCTCTACGTTAGTGGCCATCAAGGTGAAGGTCGGAGGCGCCCGTATCAGCCGAATTTTGATGGGGATCTTGTTCAAGAGGTATCGGTCTTGCATGAACATGTCTGCGTGCAGTCGACCCATGAGATCCACCGAGACGCCGTTCGCGGTCAAAGCCTTCCGTTTGCTATATCCCGTATTGTCGTTCTCTGCGCCCATGTGCTCGGCTCTGTCCTGGTAGAATAAAGCGACTGTCAGTTGAGATTTGTTAGCCTCTCGTCCATGCGACAACAGCGTCTCGATGTAGGCTCGATAGGGGTACGTGTTGGTCGAGTCACTGATGAGTTTGTCGCTGAGAAATATATCCACCTATTGAAACATCGAGTGCAGCCAGAGATTCGTCGGGCCCACCGTTGCTTGATCGGCGATTCTGGTGCCATCTTCATTGACGATCTTGGCTTTCACATACAAGTATGTATGGGCTAAATCCACAAAGGCCGTATCCGCATTACTGATGGTGAACTCGATGGGCCCTGTTGCGTTGATGCTGGACAGCGGGAGATGCTCCACCCATAATCCTTGTTCGGCACTGGTCTGTGTGGGCGGGACGGTCCACAAATCAAATTCACTGTTGGTGGAGGGGCAGGACTCGGCGTGGATCAAGGACATGTTTTAAGAAAAGATATCCCGGGTCTTCGATGTGCGTCGTCGCTGGGTCGGTCGTCGACTGGTGCGTGGTCTCGGTGGGGCACGTCTTTTATTCCCTACGGTGCGTTGTGCTTTGGCCACCAAGACGCCTCCCGCTTTTTTGGCCCGCCGTTTCAAGGCTTCTTTGGGTGCCGTACCGCCCAAGACATCACCGGCCACTTGCAGTCCACTGCGTACCGCTTGTTTGCCGATTGCTTTCACCCCACGCGTCACCAAGACAGGAACGTTTTGACGATGCTCCCGAGTATGTTCCCCAGTCCATGTCCACGTTGCATGCGTGCACCACTAAAGACCGGAAAGCCACCCCCGGCCTGTTGGGCATAATAGTCCATATAGCTGCGTGCATCGCACTCGTAAGGTACTTTCATTATGCAAAGTGGAGAGCACGTGCTTGTCGAAAATGAAGTGTCAGCACCACTTTCCCGCGTTCGAATGCCGCCGGTCGTCCCGTGTCATCTCTTATATCCACCGTGATCGTGTTGATGTCGGTTTGTCGTACGGGCAGGTAGAGCATGTGGGTGAAACTGTGGGTGACTTGATCTCCATACGACTTTTTAATGGGCACCACCCGTAACAGAGGTGTGTTGATATCGCCCACGATGTGGCTGTCCACCACGTCCGAGTAGACGTAGAGTCCGTACATACCCGACTTCATATCCATCGGGATCTCGCCTTGGTCGGCGGTGGGACCAGCGAACGTCCGTAGATCGAAACCCAGCATTTGCTGTACGATAGGACTCAGTACGACACTCGCGTTGGCGATGACGATAAGCTCTGCCTTGTCGTTGTGTGCGTTGTAGTCGAAGTTCACGTGATTCTTGAAGGGATAGGCTTTGATGGGTTTTGAAGTATTCGTGACCTCCCGTAGAGCCTTATAATGCAACAGTCTTGACAGCCCACCCATGAACTCCTTGGGAGTATCTTATTGGCCTTCGGGGAGGGTGAGTCGGGTGTCTTTTCCTTCGTTGGTCACGTCGTACCACACTTCATTGGCTCGCACGTTGTACCACGAGTAAGGGTATTGGATATCCACGAGGCCACATTCCCATCGTCCAGGTAAATGCAACGGTTGCGGTAACTGGGTCACGTACTTGGCCACGGTGTTGTCCGGAAACACACCCAGCGAACTGTTACTGGGTAGGGTGAGGTAAAACATGGCGACTGAGCTGTCCTGCTGCTGCTGTTGGTTTTAATAGGTCTTCCAGGCCTTGGGCGGTTGTGTCCGGCGTCGTGTTCGTCGCGTTGCCTTGCTACGCGTCACGGCTCTGGAGATGTGGGGTGTCCTGATCAAGGGTGGTTTTTTAAAGGTTTGAAAAGAAGGTGCCCGTTGTGGTGGTGGAGTTTTGGGGGTGACTCCGGTTCCCATTCGGATTCCCAAGAAGGTGGTGGGCCACTCGCCGATTGCTGGGTTCGCCGCATAAAGGCCCAGCGGTGGGGGTTCCCCACCAATTCCTGTGGTACATGCATGTCTTTCAAGCCTTGAGCGAAGACCTCCCATCCTCGAGGATCCGTGTGCGATCTGCGTTTACGCATCAGGTCATTCACTAAATCCGTCATGTGGGTGCCGGGGACCACCTGATTCTGTACCAGGAGTTCGCCTTTATCATTCCAAGTCATGTTAGGATTCTGTTTCATCCGTTGTAATACCAGGCCAGCTTGTTTCTTGAACGATGCAGGTACACTCTTCAGGACTTCGTCTTCCACCCACTGTGGGGCTGTGGGGGCTACCCCTGGTAATGGCGGCTGTTGGAGCGGTGCTGCGGTCGGCGGTGTGTCACGTGGTGGTGGTGGTGGTGGTGGTGTTGGTGGTGGTGGGGTAGAGAGGGTTTTGTATTGGTCCATGAACGTCATGTACCGTTGAAGCGTCTCATTGTATCGTTGTACTTTCTCACTGTCGCTTCACCCCGGTCTCTGTAAGATCTGTTGCATCTCTCCATCGAGGATGTTTATGGTCTTCACCGTAGGTGGAACAGGGTAGGGCGATTGGAGGTTTTGAAGGAACCGTGGTTCGACGAGGACCATTTTTTTCGTGTGGTTCATTGTCGGCCGAAGAGTCCACCCAATACTGTACCCAACACGGAAGCGGCCAACGGTGCTAAGATGGCCCCGAGAAAGCCGCCTTTCTGTAACACCTTTTGCTTTTGTGTTTGTGGGACCCGCTTCTGGACTAAGGTTCGGAGACCTGTCTTATGCTTGGCCAACTTGGTCTTCTGAACCGGAGTCAGTGGTACGTTGCCTTTTAACAGGTTGTATCCGATCTCGCACAGACAGCGTACAAGGTCAGGGTCCGCACCGCGTACAATGGTTCAGACTAACTCGGGTGGGGCCGTCTTCAATACACGGAGCGTGGGAGCGTGCTTCCGTACTCGCGCAGACATCATGTACAACTAATGCTAGAACCCACAACTCTGCCCTTTTTATCTACCTCAGAGACAAAGTCAACCCTGCTGTGGTATTCATTCTTTTTATTATTCCCCATCATCAAACACACAGACCTCAGCTGGGGGCGCCACTGTGGGTGTGTTTACATTATTTTTGCATGTACACGTGGTGGGCCTCTCCGGGAAAGATGCCGGTCCGTAGTCAAAGGTGTTCGGGGGTGGCTTGCTTGAGGTCGAAGAGCATATACCCGTGCTGAGGGGTTGTGGCATCTTTGAAGGCTTCCAACGCAAACCGTGTGCGGCCGGGATACATCTGTCTCGCCAGGTGCAGCAGTTGAGTGGTATCTCTCGGGTTTTTGAAGACCACCAGGTAGTGGGCATTTAAGCTGATGTTCCGATGTTCTTTGTTTTTACTGAACAGATTCTGCACAATGTAGATGATGCTGAGCCGTCGATGGTGGCTGCCTTTGGTAAAGAGTTGGGTGACCCGCGCATCCGTCTCCGCCATGAGATCATCCAGAACCACCAAGGTGTCGGGTTCCAAATCGGCCAGGTTGGGTAGGCCTTCCACGAACGTGATGTGGGGCATTGCTGCATACGCTTCCTGCCATTCTCCGTAACACCACACCACTCGGGCAATAGGTGGGGTGATCATGCTGTCGGCGTGTTGAAGGAGCTTCCTGACGAAGTGCGTTTTGCTGGAACCCGTCGGTCCTGCGATGACGCAAGTGAAGGGATGCTGCCACCGAGGGTCCATGGTTCGAGGTGTATCCGTTGTCGTGGTAACCCGCTCTTGTAAATTCCGTACGAGTGAACTGGAGTGGTGGTGGTGATGGGCAATTCCGTCTCGTAAAACGCCCTTAGCAACGGTTCCCCTTGGAGATCTTCCAGTTCATAGACTCGCTGCTGTCGGGGTAGGCGCCGTTTAATCAGGAAGTGTCCATCGCTCCAGTTGGGCAAGTAACTTTTCTCGAACTTGCCCTTGACTGATCCGTACAGGGTCCCCGACCTTGTACACCGCCTTCGGCGTTCGCTGCGATGGCCTGTGGTACAAGACACGCCGGACTTGGGCTTCATTGCGTTGGGTCACGGTAATGGGGGCTCTCTCTATACTCCGATGATAGGCTCGATTGTAACCCCTCACAAGTTTCGGGAGAACATCGATGTACCGCCTTGTATTCTTATAGGTGAAATATTTATACATGCGGCCTTTGAATGTCCTGTTGAACCTTTCTACCACGGAAGCCTTGGTCTCGTTGTACGTATGGAAGAAAACACCTTCTGGGCTTTCAGAAACTGTTGGAACGGTCTGTTGAGGAATTCCGTGCCTTCGTCGGTTTGCAAATACAAAGGTTTGCGCCCGGTCTTGAAGATGTCTTTGAACGCCGCTATGAGATTCGCCCCCGTTTTCGTCCGGATGGGTACCACCCACGCATACTTGGATAGGATATCGATGCACGTCAAGATATACCGATTCCCATCGTTGTGTTTGGCAAAGGCGCTCATATCGGCCAAATCCGCTTGCCACTGGGCATCTATTCCTCCCACGATGACCCGGTTCCGTAGAAAATGGCGACGGACAGATCGATGTAAGGTATAGGTGTCTTGTTTTCTTAACCAATCTCGGACTTGGGCACGTTGTATCCCCTGGGGTTTGGCCGCTCGATAGAGAGCCGACAATGCACTATAGGCCGCCGGACTGTCGGGACTGTAGTATAAGTTATCCAACACCTTCTCCCAGCGCTTCATGGTGACAAATGATGATGGACCCTGGCTCTATCGTTTATTTATAACGGGTATATCTTGGGCCGGAGTTTCTTTCTGATTTTCTTCGTTGGCTTCCACAGTGTCCATGGTAAATGACCAGTCCAACTCGTCTGATGACCGCTTGATAAGCACTTGATCCACATCTACCACGGCATCTTCCAATGCAGACCATAGATCAGGGTGAAGGGTAAAATGCACTGTACCCCCATCTAGCCGAGCCAATTGAGCAAAGAAAGGGCCGCGTCGGATGTACACATCGTGACACAAGTGGATGAGGTCGCCGTCCAGTTCACCAGACAACACGCGTTTGAATTTGGTCCAGCCCTCTCGGGACAGACGAATGTGAGCCGGGCACGGTTGTGTAGGGTCCGCATCACAGATGTCTCCATCTCCTCCATGATATCGACCATATCCGCATACACGTGCAGGAACACCTCGGGGGTCAAGCTGCGATACGCCAGTATCATATGCTCCGCCATGGTCAGTGCGTGAATGGTATCAGAGTTGACTGTCTCTCGTATTTATAGGGAGAACCCCATGAGATCAAAGGATCAGGTGGTCATATCACTGGGCTGACTGAGTCTAGCCGGGTAATCAATGGCATCGTCGTCGGGTTCATGGCTAGACAGTTGTTCATTGGGTTCTGCCGCCGCTTCTCTCAGGGCACGAGCCCACTCCAACTCGTCTGATGACCGCTCGTCCGGTGTAAACAGCTGGTCCACGATAGGCACCACTTTCTCGAAGGCTATCCACAGATCGGGGTCTAGGGTGAAGCTTCGCGTAGGATCTTGGTAGCGGCCCAGGCGTGGGAAGAAGGGTCCACGGTATACGTAGATGGCATTGTCTATGTGGATGACGTGTCCATCGAGCTCGCCGCTCAACACCCGTTTAAATTTGGTCCAGCCGTCACGGTGTAGCGTAACCGTATTCGATACGGTCTCAGCGGGCGACCAGCAAACATCTCCACGGTCTTCCACGAGGGTGACTTTATCTTCATAGACGTGTAACCCCAACCGGGGTGTAAGGGGCAGGATGGCTCGTAGGACGGGTGACATGCTTCCTCCAATGACGATCGTTGAATGACACACACTCTGTCTGACCCTCGTATTTATAGTCAGGTCCCACTGTCAATACCACAGCGCCAGGGTCAATAGGGCACAGACTAGTGTGAGGCCAACCAGCCGGCGCTGGTTCTGGCGTGAGCGCTCGTGGTCCATAGCCGAGCATCAAGGATGGCTGTCATAGTCCAGTAGTGGTGAGTGATGGCACACCTCTCCATCGAGTGCACTCTGTCGAGGACCGCTTCTGTGAACTCGTTCAGGATCTGGCGTCGCCCCTCGTTGTCGTCGCCATCTGCAAGCATGGACCGGACCACTGCTCGGTAACCCGTGAGTGAATTCACCACGGTGGTATGCTGTAAAATGCGAGTCGCATAGGGCTGGATCTCTGTCAAGGCTCTGCAACCGTAGAAATCCAGAGAGACGTGTTTTATAGACCAGGTCACACATGCGCGCCTAGATGTAGCTCTACGGGTGTAGTCCGTGATACGTACTATTCTGATGGGTTAGTCCAAAAAAGAGAGCAACAACAACAACACAGATTACAGGTCAATCCTTTTATTATGCGTGAACATCATAGGAATGCATGTAATAACCTGTCTGTAGGGGTTTCCCACAATGGCGTTCACCTTCGTGTCTTTTCGGGTACGTCCGTGTCTTTTCGGTAAAGCACGTGTCTTTTCGGTAAAGTCCGTGTCTTTTCGGTAAAGTCCGTGTCTTTTCGGATCGGTGACGTCCGTGTCTATCATCCGGGCACTTCGCGTCTGCGCCTGCATTGGGGTATGTATGAGGGTCTTCATGCGCGTGCGCGCAATGCGGCTCAGTTGTACACCAGTACACCAGTCTCGATCCTCGAATTGGGGTAGAGTGTGCTAAAAATAGATCACCAGCTAGCGTGCTATAAAAGGGGAGCGGCCTTGCCGTTTCATCAGACACTCTGTCAACCACCAAGATGTTCACTTGCACAACTTGCCAGAAGCAGTTTACTCGTCTAGATAATTTACGACGCCACGAGGCCTCCACCCACAACGATGCACGGTATACTTGTATAACCTGCGCACGGTCATTTAATCGGGAGGATCAGTTACTGCGCCACGAACGTTCATTCCATGAGGGCGCGACGCAACAATGTAAGGATTGTGGTCAACTCTTCAAACGACGCAGTCAGTTAAGACGGCAGCAGCGTTTGATTCATGTCCCGTCTCCACGGTTTTGGCGACAACTTCCTGCTGAAGAGGAGCCGCGGAAGGTCAGACCCAGTGAAGATAAGCCCGGGGAGACGAACGCCACTGGTGATGCGATGACGAAGAGCCCGCCTATACCCACAGTTGGGAAGAGCCTGGATTTCCAACCGGACCCCACCGTTACGGTTTCGAGTCATACGTCATACATCGAACATTTTCTGGACGAGCCCATAAACGTTCCTAGCGATCTCTTACCCGAATATCATCCAGAGAGTGACATCTCTCGGCGCCATTGGACCATGACACGGCACTGTTTCCACCGTCATCGCCCTATTCAAGATATCTACAATTTCGCACTGACCAAGCTCACCCGTCTACGCAGCTACGTGGAAACCATCTTCAATGACCAACCTACGGCCTTCACATTAAATGTAGCATTTGGGTACATCTTATGCCATGAGATGACGGGTGAATTGCGCTATTTCTATTCCAGTGCCATCCACCCAGTGTGCGACCAACCGTTTACCATCATTGACCGGAGGTCACTAGAGATGATGCTGGACCAAGTGGAACAATTAGATGTCTTGGGATGGGCCCAACAACAACGACCCAACACCAAGTGGACAGTGAAGAGGGTGACCAATGTTACGTTTTTCCTTACCAAGCTGATCCACCACTGCCATCGGTTGAATGCGTCACTCGTGCACTGATGAATACCATAACATGTCGTACATACTCTCTATGTCTACATGCTGATCATTGACTTGAGCTCAGTAAACACTTGTACCTAATGTGACGGTGCGTTAAATATTGAAACATGGTGTTTGATATTTCAATTTGTTTTGCTGTGAACATACTAAACATACCCAGGGCGGCTCCCCCAGCCTGGGTATGATGTAACATTGGGGATAATAAACTGTATAACATTGCTGAACTTGTTGTTATTCACATCAGCCCATTGACTTGATAGGCAGGTCCCAATAAGCCCGGGGACCAATATTAGTCCTTTTGGCTAGAGGTGATAGGGGTTTTCCCCTATTTTAGGGGTAAAGTCCGTTTTCCGTTTTTTTTTCAGGAAAAATTTTACATGAACCCACCCATGACTGGATGCCCCTTCACCTAGGCTTCGCAAGGATACCTCATACAACTCCATCGGCCCATTAGAAACCCCGCCGGATCCCAAAACGTCTATTTTCATACCCTTTGGCCACTGCGCATGCGCAGAATGCCGATATTTCAACCCCACACCCAGCCCATCCGATGCCCCTTTACGAATGCTTCACTTTGATACCTCACTCGACCCCATCGGACCATTAGTGGCCCACCTAGACTCCAACACGTCCACCCCGTATGGCCCTATACACCCATAGCCATGCAGTATAGGCCTATGGGCCTACTCAGGCCTCGGTGACTTTTTTCAAAAATTTCACCGTTTCGCTCCGGGACACTTCCTATCGTGTTCTAAATGACGAGACGTGAAAAACAAATCCAAACAACCCTACCGCAAATGTCTAGAAGTAGGTTTCCCAGGGGGACAAACATTGGTCCTATACCCCCAGTATGGGACTATATGGGGCTATATCGTACTTTTTCAAAAATTTCACCGATTCGCTCCGGGACACTTCCTATCGTGTTCTAAATGACGAGACTAAGAAAACGAGACCCACAACCTATACCGCAAATGTATAGAAGTAGGTTTCTCAGGGGGACAAACATTGGTCCTATACCCCCAGTATGGGACTATATGGGGCTATATCGTACTTTTTCAAAAATTTCACCGATTCGCTCCGGGACACTTCCTATCGTGTTCTAAATGACGAGACTAAGAAAACGAGACCCCACAACCTATACCGCAAATGTCGAGAAGTAGGTTTCCCAGGATGGTCCTATACCCCCATACCCCATATAGGCATTTTCCCGTAATTTAGGATAAAGTCCGTGTTCCGTATTTTTTCAGGAAAATTTTTACATACACCCACCCTGGAACTAGGGGGAGATAACTCTATTGATAGGCAAGCCCCGTTAAGCCCGGCGACCTATATACCCCCATACCCCATATAGGCATTTTCCCGGATTTTTCGATAAAGTCCGTGTTCCGTTTTTTTTTCAGGAAAAATTTTACATGCACCCACCCATGACTGGATGCCCCTTCACATAGGCTTCACTTTGATACCTCATACGCCTCCATCGACCCATTAGGGACTCCCCTAGCTCTCAAAACGTCTATTTCCATACCCTTGGGCCACCGCGCATGCGCAGAATGCAGATATGTCAACCCCACACCCAGCCCATCAGATGCTCCTTCACGAATGCTTCACTTTGATACCTCACTCGACCCCATCGGACCATGCAGCGTATTTCCAGTCTAGGGACTACTTTTTCTCCGCGGAAGCTTTTTCCCGCGACCGCATCACCGCCAGGACCGCATCACCGCGGAGGAATACATCCCCTTTTCCACACAATTCAAGATGGCCGCCAAGCGCACACCTCCTCAAAAATTCAAGATGGCGGCCAAACTCTGGCAGATCGAGTTGTCTCCCTTGCGTCCAGAGTCTGCAGATGGCGCTACTAGTTCCTCCTCAAACCCTCCTCATGACGTCACTACATCCGGGTGAAATATTACTCAATTTATGCTTTATACACTACTAAGGCGGCATTTTGGCCTGAACGTGGTGCTGATGAAATCGAAAAATAGATATGTCTAAATGTGTTTGTTTAAGTTACACCACTTGCATTAAACACAATTATTTTTAGAACATGTTATATTTTTTATCGAGTACAACCGCACCACGTATAGGCCAAAATGACGAATTATCATATGTGGAAGTCCGTTTTTTTCTGGAAAACCAGTGAAAGTTTCCATTCATGGTTTGGGTATTTATGGACTCACAGTGACGTGATCCCGAAATGCAACACTTTTTTTGTCATTTTAGGGATCTATTTTTCACCCCCAAAAATCCTACTGCTCAAAATGTGCCCATTAAACAGGTTCAACTTGTCATTATATTCTAAATGGCTAAATTATTAGGTAAAGAAATTGGATATAATCGCACTTGAGGACTCCAAATTGGTGAAAATTTGACCTGAAAATGAACCAAAACCGAGTTATGCATGGATCTCTGAAGGTAGTCAGTTGGAATGTACCCAGGATGGAATAGGCCAACGGTTATGCAAATCAGGTGAAAATGATCCTGAAATGAACACTTTTTTGTCATTTTAGGGGTCTATTTTTCACCCCCAAAAATCCTACTGCTCAAAATGTGCCCATTAAACAGGTTCAACTTGTCATTATATTCTAAATGGCTAAATTGTTAGGGAAAGAAATTGGATATAATCGCACTTGAGGACTCCAAATTGGTGAAAATTTGACCTGAAAATGAACCAAAACCGAGTTATGCATGGATCTCTGAAGGTAGTCAGTTGGAATGTACCCAGGATGGAATAGGCCAACGGTTATGCAAATCAGGTGAAAATGATCCTGAAATGAACACTTTTTTGTCATTTTAGGGGTCTATTTTTCACCCCCAAAAATCCTACTGCTCAAAATGTGCCCATTAAACAGGTTCAACTTGTCATTATATTCTAAATGGCTAAATTGTTAGGGAAAGAAATTGGATATAATCGCACTTGAGGACTCCAAATTGGTGAAAATTTGACCTGAAAATGAACCAAAACCGAGTTATGCATGGATCTCTGAAGGTAGTCAGTTGGAATGTACCCAGGATGAAATAGGCCAACGGTTATGCAAATCAGGTGAAAATGATCCCGCAATATGATAATTACTATTTCAGCTCTGACTTCGTTGTATTCCGATTATCCTGCAACAAATCTTCCTCAACACCGCCACATCTCTTCTTCGCTTTTATGAGAAGGGTTAAGTTAAGGTGTCATGGAAACATTTGCTTGACCCAACACAACAGAAACGCTCCAAGATCATCTTTAAATCTATCTGGCCTGGGGTTTGGGGGGCCTGTACAGACCTGGGCGGGGTACAGTTTATTTTTTCTATCTCTAAGATAGAGAGTTCTGAAACAAGCATTATTACGTATTGCTCCCTAAAAAGTGTTTTGTTACTTAATATGTGATACTCCCTAAATGGGTGTATTGCTACTTAATATGTAATATTCCTTAGAAGATCGTTTTGTCACTTGATATCTAATGCTCCATAAAAAGGTGTTTTGTTATTTAATAAGTGATAAACCCTAACGACCGTTTTGTCACTTAATATGTAAAAGGCGGGTTTGCTACTTAATATGTAAAAGGCCGTTTTGCTACTCAATATGTAAAAAGACGTTTTGTTATTTAATATGTAATGCAGCGCAGGATCCGACACATTAATGTAGATCAACAGCTCCCCATAAACAGAGAGCATTGAGTCATATCCATGCCCTGTGTCTAGAAAAGACATAGGTTATGGTTTTTCGGAAAGACGGTGTTACTAAGTCTCATGAAAAATGGAACTACAATCATTGTACATTAGAGTTAGTAAATTCATTTGTATATTTAGGATTAGTTATAACCAGCAATTGCAAATTTGCTCAGGCTAAACAGACACTTGCAGATAAATGTCTTAAGGCTCTGAATTGTCTCATGTCTAAGGTAAGAAAGTATTACTTACAACCAGTGTATCCTGATCACTGTTCGATACTTGTGTAGCTTCTATTTTGAATTATGCATGTGAAGTTTGGGGCTTTCAGGCATGTCGTCCGATGGAACGTATTCATTTGAAATTTTGTAAAAATATACTTGATGTAAACATTTCGACAAATAGTGCCGCTGTTTATGGGGAATTAGGAAGAATTCCACTTTATTACACTAGGGTTGTACGTATTATCAAATTTTGGTTAAAGATTGTATCGACCACTAGCAATTGTATATTGAGTAATGTTTATAAAAACCTCGTACATTTTGCTGGGATTGGAAACTCCAATTGGACGTCTTCAGTACAAAATATTTTAAATACGTTTGGTTACGGGGATGTGTGGATATTTCAGAATTCCGTAAACGGCAAGAAATTTATGCAGGAGTTTAAAGTCACAGCAAAAGACCTTAATCTCACATCGTGGTTTGCAGGTCTAAATTCACCTAAATTATATATCTATAGCTATTTCAAAAAAGATATATGTATGGAACCCTATGTAACAAAAGTATTGAATACTAAGCACAGATCGGCATTTACTAGGTTGAGAACATCCGCACACCGACTAAAAATAGAAACTGGAAGGCATGGAAGCAGCAGATTGCATAGAAAGACCGTATATGCGAGAAATGTGATATGAATGTAATATAAGATGAGTATCATTTTATATTAGTGTGTCCTTTCTATAATAATTTAAGACGTCAATATATGAAGCAAAATTATTATTAAAAACCAAGCATGTTTAAATTGGTAACACTATTTTCCAACGATCAGCAAGGTGCTCTGAGAAAATTGTGGAAATATATATTTGAGGCAATGTTGCTAAGAGACACATAATCGTCCATCCTCTTGTATAACTATAGTATTGTAAGTAAGTTAGTTATCTAGTGTAAATTGTTTTAGTATACACGTACGACAGTCAGCAACCATGACGAGAGGCATAATTTTGCCTAAGTCGAATAAAGAATTGAAGAATTGAATTGTCTTGCATCATACCTGAATGGGGAAAATTTGTATTCGCCCACGCCTGATTGTCTTCATCTAAAAATATCCACCATTTAACTTTTGGGTATTTCCGCCTTCTAAACATATCCAGCAATCAAATTGTAGGCAATTGTACAGTTTGAAAGTATCAACCAATCAGAGCACGGTTCTTTCATAACACCTGAATTTTCCAGTCATCAGCGAGTCATCACTCTTACACTATTAGCTGTGTTTTATAGCAGTCTGTTATGATACACCCGCGCCTTTGACGTGGAAATAACGAGAAAAACTGGGTCATAACCTAAAATAGCATTTTTGTCATCACAACTTATATGAGAGCCACTATTAATAAACCATGGTTACTAACATCTTATCCATTTTCTTTCACTTATTTTTATACGCCCGCCAAAAGGCGGACGTATTACGTGATGGTGGTTTCATATGCATAACCATACAACAAACCATTACGAAGAAATTGGCCGAAATCTGGTAAATTCGGTATAATCAACTGTACTTTTCTTTTTCCACCTGTCACTGTGGTGATATAAAAAATAATTACAAGGGTGCTATATCCTCTAAATTAAAAATATCGTTAATTCCACGATATCGAGTCTTTTCTCATGGTGACAATAAGTAACCCTAACGACATCAACAAATCAGTTCAGTAAATAGCACAGGGACAAGTAACAATTGAATTGCATATTTACATGCTCATATCACACCACATGTTAACCCAGAAACTCTGACTGTGATAGGTGAATATAGGTAAGGGGGCGTTGCATTCCGATCACAGCCCAGTACACGACAACCAAAGTAACAGTTCACGTTGAATGATTCTGCCAGGCGAACTTCACGAGTGTAGGAAAATTCCCCCTT